>CM040239.1:180398882-180481153 GCA_022545495.1 Chrysanthemum lavandulifolium | reverse complement strand
ATGAGGTGTCGATTCCTACAATAGAGGCTGCTCATATTCATGTGAATGAAGTCAATCCCTCGCCTCAATAACTTTAAGTCAAGAAGCTGCTGCGATCCTTCATCTCATCAACAAATCATCATTCTTCAAATGTACATCATGGAAATGTTTCGCATCAATGATGAAGTTAATCCCTTTGCTACTCTCAAGATGCTCCATTTGAAAACATATTTGCTCTCGAATCTTCATCGAACCATCTTCTTCATAAGACATCGACTCTGCTACTTGGTCCTCAACAACTACCACATGAACACCTCGGAAAATGGACTCACGATCATCCATTAGACAACATCATTGGAAATCCTTCTCGTCCGGTATCCACTGTAAGCGACTTGCTCTTGATGCCTTATGGTGCTTCTTTAACTCAAGATCTCAAAGATCGAACCTAAAGATGTTAAAAGCGCTATGAATGAAGATAGTGGTTCAATGCCATGCAAGATGAAATTCATGAGTTTGATCGATTAGATGTATGGGAATTAGTACCACTCCAGTTGTGCTATGATCATTGCTCTTAAGTGGATCTTCAAAGTGAAGCTTGATGAGCATGGTGATGTTTTGAAAAATAAGGCTAGGTTAGTGGCTAAAGGTTATCGTCAAGAAGAAGGTATAGACTTTGAGGAATCTTTGCTCCAGTTGCTCGTGATCGAGGCGATCGAATATTCTTGGCTAATCTGCTAGCAAGAACATGGTTGTTTATCGGATGGACGTGAAAACCGCATTTCTTAATGGAGATCCGAAAGAAGTGGTCTCGTCCACCACCAGGAGGGTTTTGTGAATTGAGCATCCTACTCATGTTTATAGCTTGAAAAAGCCCTATATGGTTTGAAGCAAGCTCCTAGAGCATGGTATGATCTGTTGTCAAAGTTTCTTCTTTCTTGGATTCAAAGAAGGAGCGGTTGATCCTACTGCTCACCGTAAAGTCGTGCAAACACTTAATTCACGTTAAAATTTATGTTGATGATATTATTTTGCCTCGACCGACCCAATGGAATGTGATCGTTTTCTAATGAAATGGGTTCAAAATTTCAAATGTCAATGATGGGACAAATGTCATTTTCTTGGGATTACAAATTTCACAAAGTCCCGGAGGCATTTTCATAAATCAATCTAAATATGCAAATGAGATTTTAAAGAAATTTGGATTTGATTCTTGTGACCTTCGCTGACACTCCCATGATTGAACGAACAAGGCGGATGAGGACCACTTAGGGATCATGGTAGATCAAACGAAATATCGTAGTATGATTGGATCCTCGATGTACCTCATGACTAGCAGACTGACATCTTGTTCGTTGTGCATGTGTGCTAGATACCGTGCTAAGCCTACTAAAAAGCACCTTGAAGCGGTTAAACGGGTCTTTCGGTATTCCAAGGAACCATCAATATGGGTCTCTGCACCAAGGACACCGGTATGTCACTAATGAACTATGCAGATGCGGATCATGCAGGTGTCAAGATACTCGTCAAGTACATCCGGAGGTGCTCGGTTTTGGGTGATAAGCTTGAAATGGTCTTCAAAGAAGCAAATGAGTACTTCTATTTCCTCTACGAGGTCGAATACATAGCCATGTCATCTTGTTGTGCTCAAATCTTATGGATGAGATCTCAATTATCCGACTATGGCTTTGAATTCAACAAAATCCTCCGCATCGTGATAATAAAGTGCTATTGCTCTCTCATGCAACAACGTTCAACACTCAAGAGCAAAGCATATCGACATTCGACATCATTTCATCGTGGGAACAAGTGGAAAAAGGTGGTGGAACTCTATTTTGTGAGGTCCGAATATCGCTTAGCGACATCTTCACCAAAGCTCTTCCAAGAGAACATTTTGAGTTTATTCTTCCACGCCTTGGCTTGAAAAGTCTTCAACCGAAACACTCAAACGCCTTCGTGGAGGAAGACGAGGAGTAAAGGTCTATCTTCATCTATCTCTTGTATATATCTATTCGAAAAACAAAATAGAAAAATATAAAACCTTCAAAATCCATAAAAATCAAAAAAAAAAAAAAAAAATCGAAAAATCTTCAAAAATTATTGTCATTTTGTTATGCTTTTTCTCGGTTCGACAATATCTACGGTCTTTGTGCTGTCATTCAAAGAATGACACGGGACTTTAGATGTTGTTCGAATTCTTAAAAAAAAAAAAAAAAAAATCATCAAAAATTATTTTGGGAGGAAGAGAAACAATGGTTTATTGTCATTTCGAGCAATAACCCCGCTCTTCAAAGAAAGAACGAGCCTTGCTTTTCATGTTTTCAAGATTTGAGAATTTGTTTGAACATTCATCAAAAGCCTTCTTATCAACCAAATTCCATGCTCGATTCTATTAACATGTTATCTCATTGAAAACAAGTTGTTTTGAAAATAACTCGAATCTATTTTGATAATCATCTGGACTTATTTGTCACAATATCAATCTCTCAATCAACAACCTATGTCATTGATTGAGGGGAGAATGATTTCAATTAAATTAAAAAGTTATTTGGCTTTAAATTGTTTTCAAAAGATATACATGCATGTTTTATCAATGGAGTTTAAAGTCTTAATATCCGATCCTTATCGGTTAAACGCTTTCATAATCAAGTCACAATTCTCCTTAAAAGCTTTCAAAATCAATTTAAATCTATAAGAGATCACAAATCTCAAATGATTTGATAATTGTGATCGGGAGAATGTCCGATTTAAATTGGATTTAAAATGATAATTCGGTAAATGGTTTTATAAGGATGTATATGCTACCCTCCCACATGTGACAAACGATTTCAAATTTTCCATGCACATGTTGAGGGGAGCATCTATCTTAAACCTATGATTTGAAGCGTGATCACTTATCTCATGTGCGTGTTCCTCTAGTATGTGCAAAACTCTTTTCAAATCTCGAGGCACATATTGAGGGAGCAAATTATGAAAATCTCATCCTTCCCAAAATGCTTTATCTAATTGTCTTGATTAGGGAAGTGATGTTGATATCTTTTAGAAAAATGGATTTCAAAGAAGATAACTCTTCTCTTGCCTCCGTGTGCAAAACGATTTCAATCACTTGATGCACATGTTGAGGGAGCTCTTGTTCTAAAATATCAAAACAATTCGGTACAAAATGTTTGATAATACATCTTAAGTATCCGGATTGATTTTCAAATGGTTTTCAATTGGTTCCAATGGCGATGAACAATACCAAATAGACCGACCAACTTTACTTTATGTACGGTGATATAAGGATGATAAGGTTAGGTATTGGTTCCCATGATCCGCTTGATCGGAGGGATCTACCGAGGACAATCCACTAGTTAGTGTAGAAGTCCTTAGGTATGATGATAAAGGAGAAAGTGAGATATGGGAAGAGTGCGGTGAGACAGAGCAAGTCTTGGAATAAACCCAACAAGGTTCTTGATATGAAGTCTCGGTAAGCGAAGGGGTTGAAGAATTAAAAAGAATTGAATGAGAAAAGGGTGAAAACAAATAGCCTCCATATATTCAACCTTAGGGCGAAACCGGGTTCAATTCATACGCCATCGATGGTAACATCGGTATAGAAGACAAGGCGTCATGGACCCGGTGGACGACTGCACTTCAACTTTCCAAACCACTCAAGTTCCTCTTAAAGGACTTGTTTCATTCTCATGGGAACCGACATTATCTATCGACTTTCTCTTAGATTGTTGATATTGAAGAAGGAGACCTCTCCTAGTCTCCCACAGGATCCAAATATGCACAAATTGAGTCTAGAGCCACGAGATCATCAATAAATCTCATTAGGACACTTTCAATGAAGACTCTCTGTTTCACACAATGTGGAAAGAGAGATTATATCTCGAGTCCTACATTATCCTTGTGGTATTGCCGAACATCGAGTGATGTGTAGACATATTCACAATGAAGATGGAAAGCCTCGAACCAACATCAAACAAGCTCCTGGTAGGTGGCATGAGATCTATTATATAGATCAACCATGTGACAACCGAATGAAACAATGGGCGATTCGATCTCTTGAATCAATCACGGTTCAGTTATGGATTGACGGATACCTTTGAAAAACCGGTCTTTGTGCTTAAAACTCTTTTCTTTAGCAAATCGACCATGTACGGATATTTCAAATCAAAAGGTGTTTTATGATTGATAATTGATGTTCATTAAAACCTTCGTTGTATTGCAAAAACAATTTCTATTGAAAATACGATTGTTTTCAAATCTCTTTTCATCAATCGGTGGACTTAAATTATTGGTTCACTCACTCCGTGTTGTCTTCTTTGAGACGTTCGGTTTGAGAACAAATAGAGCAAATAAAACCCACAAGGAAATTCTTCGAATTATACGATCAGCGGTACATGTCTAATCGATCAGCGAGGAACCGTGGGCGTGTAATTAATTCAATGAAAGTGTTCAAAGACACTTTCATGCGATTATTAACTAAGCTGTTGTATCGTGTATGTCCTATGTTTGCAATGATCGAATGAAGCGGTCAATCCATAGTGCATGCTCACTTAACACATTCATCTCAAAAGAAATCATGATTAGTGCATCAATGACTCGATATTTTCACTCCATGCTTCGCTTTACGTGCGCCAATATCATGAATCAACGAAAGCTTCCGCTACTCGATGAGAAGATATCATGATCCATAATGTGAGCATGTCGGTCCGAATGTCACAACATCACATAATACCAACACCACAATGGATGTCTCGAGATTTGTGTTAGGCGATGATCTCAAAAGTCGGCATTAAATTATTATCACGTGGATCAAGAAAGACCTCCACTTGAATTAACCAAACATGCAATGAGTGAAATTAATGACTACGAGCTTCGGAACAAAGTACTACATCAAGAATGCAAGAACATCTGTTAATGAAATATCTGTTTGTATTCAATGTAATTTTAGTATATGTTTAAGGTGACCTCCTTTAGGGGGAGATTGTTAGAATTAGAAATTCCATGTATTAAAGAGTCGGTCACCTCAAGTATATGTAATCGTTAGAAAGCTCGTAGTCATAGTTCATTTAAGTTAATTAGTATTTAGTTAAGTAACACCGTGGAGGACTTGACGGTCTTTACCCACCGTATGCCCGATCCATGACCTGCTGTGTGGCGTTTTATTGTAAGACTATAAATACTTTCTACCTTCCAAGGTAGAGAGTTGGAGCTCATAATAATATTTTCTTTCTCTCACTATAGTTCCCAACTCTCTTCCTTTCTCTCACTAGAACTTTCTCTCTCTAACATACTTATACGCCTACTTTGATCATGGTTTAGTGTGTTTGTGAAATCCAATATCTTACAAGATTATATAGAATCTAGATCAAATAAGATCATACTTAAAGTTGTTAAAATGAGATCGAACTAAAATTTGACAAGAGATACTCTTCTTACAATAAAAATAACTTTTTATTTACTACAACTAAAATTGTTAAAGTTTGATAGATTTCTTTTAAAATTTACGAAACCTAGGTGATACACTTTGATTAGAAGTTTAATGTGTATCGTGTTTTATGTGTACGTGGTTTTGGAATATTTATTAGTGTAATGTGTATCGGTGTATCACTAATCCAAACTCATGTATCATTTGGTTATTAGTTGCTAAATGTTAATTTGTATTAAAATATTATTTTTTGTGTATGATTGCTAAAATTGTTATTTATAAATGTTTTAGTGGTTTTTAGATTTGATCTTATTTTTACAACTTTAAGCTTGATCTCACATTAACCCTCCCTATATATATATATATATATATATATATATATATATATATATATATATATATATATATATATATATATGAGACCAAGTATGAGTTGTACATGATGCTATGAAAGTTGTACAATAACATGGAAATGATGACATGGCATGATAAACGATGAGGTGTACAATTAAATGCCACCTCAATGATGACATGACACATACAATGCAACAATGTTTCGGAAATTGATTAAACATTTTGTCGCTTGCAAGATCGAACCAAAGCCTCGACACCCACAAACAAGTGATTCAACCACTGGACCAATGAGGTTTTTGTGATGGAATTTTCAAAACAATAATGACATATTTTAATAACTGTAACTCTCACAAATAACAAATTTCCATGTTTAACTCATTTTTTCCTTAAAAAAAGCCAAATCTCCTCAATCTCTACCATGTAAATGTTTTTGTATTTCAAAATTTCGAAATCAAAATCAAAATCAAAATGAAGTTTCGCATAAAATGACGGCAAGGAACCCTCATGTAGATCAATGAAATCTAAGCCCTATCATTATTTGATTTCAAAAAATTATGGCAGCCACTAACAAACCAATCGATTAGGTTAATCCACCATAACTCATTTCTTAAAAGGAAGCCTAATCTCCTCAATCCACCATTATCAAAACCTATTCTTTGTTCCCACCAAATATGTTTGATTCTTAACAAATTATGCAATTATCTTTTTCCTTTTTTACTTTCTTCATATGTAAAGTGATTTTGATTTATCGATCGTTTTCGTTGCAATGTATTTTTATTACACCTAATTGTTGATATGACAATTAAGGACCGACGAGTAATGATCCATGAAGATACAACATGAAAGGTTTGATTTTTCATCTTGTTAAAAAGCTTAATTTCGAGATTTTTAAAATTTGATTTTGATTTTTGATTTTGTAATTCGTTGTAAATTATGAATTTCTAATGGATATGTTTAATCTAATTCAATCATTTTTTGTGAAACATGAGTTCCATTGATTTATCGTTATGTTAAATTGCCGAAAAGTCGCATTTTTATTCAGAGCATGTAGCTTTTATGCCCGCTAGTGTTTAATAATATTTCCTGACTACTACTTGGATCCAGTATGCACTTGGCTCAACCAAAACACATGTTACGTCCTTAAAATTTGTATTTTTGATGCTGAGATTGATCTGTCATCCAAACACCCAATGTGACAAACATTATTTAGTTTCTTGATTTTTCTTATGACACCTGTAGTTTGGACCAGTGATGTTGCTCCTTTGGTCTTGGATGGATCGATGTAACCTCATTTCAGTTGCAGTCAGTGGAATGAGCTAATGATTTGTATTTAAACAAGTGAAATATATTATGATTTCATGTGCTCATACTAAAATTCACATTTATTTTAGGAGGGTGATTTTCAGGTAGACTCGCTACATTTTATTCTTAAATCACCTCCAGCTGGCAACTTCATCTTGGAAACCGTCAATGAGATTTTACCAAAAAAGAACAAATTTTTAAAGGTAAAACTGCCATTATGATTGTTTACTCATCTTTCTATGGATTTATGCTATAAAGTTTTGATTTATGCACCTTCCTAATTTGCCAATACAAGAAACATAAAAGAGAGATTTAAATATTAATGTGCAGTGACTTTGTTACATTTCATTTCATATTTTCTGGTTGCTTTGATGTGATTTATCTAAATGATGCACATGGTAAGAACATAACAAAAACATATAACAGGCTTGGTTCATAGAACTGCCAACTCAGGTCTTGGATTCGCTTGCACCTAAGGCGTTGATCCGGTGTCAATCAGAGGACTACACCAAACTTTGCCGCTATCTGCCTCCAACAGAAATCGCCATGCTTAATTGGGCCATCAACTTGATGGCTGATGTCATCCAACAAACACATTTAAATAATAAGAATTAACACAATAGGGTGATGTTTTTCGCCCCAACCATGACACATGTTTGTGTTATTTGCTAATAATTATTTGTCAAAAATAAAAGTACTAATTGGTTGACTTTCTTTGTGCAGATGGTGGATCCTTTAACTGCATTGATGTATGCAGTTCAAGTAATGAAGTTTCTGAAAACGGTTATTACTAGGACTCTTCGTGAACGTAAGATTTTGGTCAGATGGGTTGGTATGGGTTTGGTTCTACGTGTTTTGTTCAACATAGGAATTGTTTTACGACACGTGTTGCCTGGCATCACATTTCTGTTTGGACGGGTTTATAATGCAGCTGAAACATAGCTGTTTGGATACAAGGTTTCTATGCTGATTTTTACTGCATAAAGCATAAACATGGCTGTTTGGAAAGCAAAAATATGGGTGTTTTCAGTAAGTGAATGTAACATGCTATTATTGTGTTTTATATTTGTAACTTTTATGTTTAATGTCTTTTATGCTGCTACTTATTTGACAAGATATTTTTTCACTTGCTATTAGTTTTCTTTATAATAATTACTCTTGCTATGGTTACAACATATCGGCATGATGGATCAAATAGCTTCAACTTACTTAGCGGTCTAAGTCATATTATATTTACCCTGGTATGATTTCTTATGTTCATCTATTAAGTTTATATTACAGTTTCATGTTGGTTCTCTCCTAAGGTTATATATAGGTGAACTTAGATGATTATATAAGTGACACCCACCTAAAAAACAAAAGCCTCAGCAATTAAAGTGTGGCGTGAAAGAAAATCTTTTCATGCTTACACCAAACCAAGAGGATTTGGTTATCATGAAACAAGGTTAGACTTGCACTATTGGAAATTTTGAACTTTGAATTGATTTTTATTCTTAAACCAAATCAAACAACAATCCATATTAAGATTTCTTGGGTATTGGATCTTTCTCAGTTGATCACATATCAAGCAACCAATTTGTTGATGGATAGGTTAAGGAGGTTTTCAACAAAGAATGTTGTTGAGAAGGGATCTCCTTCTTCGGTCCAAAACAACAGTCGGTCCATGTTTACCCTGGGCTTGGATACACGACCCAAGTCCCGGTTCTATACCTTGTTAAGCTTCGGTGTTTGGTAAGGCAACGTTGTCTAAACTATACTGTTGTATCATTTGATGCGTGTTTTCTCACAGTTATTTATATATGTTTAAAAAAAATATTGAGCTAATTATGATTATATGTCATTGTTCATATTTATTGATCACATGCCATAACTTTTTTAACCTTGGGGTACAAAAAGTAGGACAATATCTTTGTTGGTATAAGCAATCCTGAATGCTCATATTATCAAAATATTTCGAACACTAAAACAATTTCTATGTGATTATTACAGTAAGATGTCTGATTATTTAACTGTTTTTTTATCTTTTATAGGAGGCTATTCTGGTTGTTGGAATTTCAAAGCCTACTGTGGTTGTTGATAAAAATGGATATTTCAGTGTGGAAAGTCAAATGATGGTGAGTTCTTTTTAATAATTTTGAAAGATTTTTAAATGCATATCATCTTTATTACTATGGTCTTTAGAAGAAAATACTAAATAGAAATACATTGTCTTTTGTGTGTGTTACTTGATGTATAAAAATAACCATTGGTAATCTACATTAGAATTGTGAATATCAACCCCTATGCACAAAGTTACTAGAGGAAAACAAATTTATATGGAATCATTTTGTAAAGATCTTTTAAATGTAGGCAATTCATAAGATATGTTGTTGACATTGCTCAAGGTGCAAATTAAAGAGTGACTTTACTTCTTCAAGAGGTATTGTAATCGAACAATGTGATGCGAGGCTTCATGGAAGACCTTTTATTTTGATGATTATTGTTTTATTGCGGTGTAATTAACAATATAGGTGGAATAAATAGCGAGTAAGTGTGGTTCAATCAATTTTGTATCTATTGTACGTGGTTTTTATTTTTCATATATATATATATATATATATATATGTGTGTGTGTGTGTGTGTGTGTCACATAAACACGAGTAGTGATCGACAATCAAAAAGGTAAACTTTCAGATGTTTGTACCTATAGGACCGTTAAAAACATGTGATTTATGTGGTTTTGGGAGGTCTAGGTTGGTGGAAGAAGATGAAAGAATTCATCTTTTCTAGAGAGAGAAAGTATAGAGGGAGGAGAAACAAATGATAACTTTATTGATAAGTAAAACAATGAACAAACCTAATGATCAACCACACCCCTCATGGAGAGTCATGAGGGTATTTATAGGCTCAACAAGCTACAACTTTGCCACATAAACGATACTAGTCTCGAGGGAAAAGTATATTACGATCTAGTCCAATTCACTTAAGTGACGTTATCTTTATAAAAGAGCGAGACTAACGATTACCATATACCCGTATGTAAAATATTAGTGAGTTGCAGACCTATAATCTATACTACTTATAAAACATTTAGACACTTCAATCCTATTTAATTTTTAAGATTTCCTAAAATAGATTTTAAGCAAATACAAGTAAAAAACATAATTTACAAGTATGTAAAGCACAAATTAAACTACAAAACACTATTTCTTACATACAATTAATACACATTAAAACACCCTTCACCAAAATATACAACTATTTAAGCACGATTACAATATAATCAAGCTACTATCCCAAGAAAACCCTTAACTCATGAGAATGCCCCAAAGATGTGATTGGAATTTTATCATTAACGCATGGAAAGACAAAAAATCATCTCGTGTTCTTCATGGCTACTTGAAACGATCAAAAAGTGTTCTACATTTTGTGTTGGTTTTTCAATTGAAGAAACGAATCGAAACAAAGAAACATGACTCGCTTATCCAAAAACACACACTCAGCCCAATGAAACCCACCACCAAGTTCATCCTCCACAAACCTCCCTCACCACCATCACCACCCCACCGCCTCCTCCTCACTCCTCATCATCATCTTAACCTTCTCACTCTTCACCACCGCCCCACCTCTTACCCCAACCCATCTTTCAAACCTCCTCCACTCGCCTCCTTAACCCATAACAAAACTCCACAAGTGAAGCCACAAACGTCATCAAATCCATTTCTATACTAATCCCACAACCTCATATATCCCATCTCCAAACTTCACCATGACTCGAAACAAAAAAAATTAAAAAATAAATAAATACAAGTTATCTCAGAATCAGTTCAACCTTTTAAAAGATTTTTTCTATTTGAACTCATTATCATCATCGATCCTTATTCGAAGCATAGCTTCGTTTATATCCTAAAATAAATAATGATTTATAACAAATCTGTTACAATCATTCTTTGGTTCATTTAATTAAAACACAATAACATAAACACCTACCCGAGACTTTATTTCAAAGATCTTAAAGTCGTGGTTATTGATTGCTTCGAAGAACAAAAGACGATGTGGAGCTTTGTGGTTGTTAGAGGGTCGTGGTTTGTGATTCATCTTGATAAGCTGAGATCATGAAGAAGTGTAGTGTTTGTGTTTATCTAATCGGTTATTTTGATGAAGGAGATGAGTTTCGTTGTTGAGAGGCAATATGAGAAGGGGCAGATAAACTATGTGTGTGTTTTAGGGTTAGGACAAAAAAATGAACAAAGCGTTTAAGTGTTATCACTTATACCAGGCATGAGTAGGACTGGATCGGGCATCTCTTTTGGTGGGCTTCTGAACCGTATATTTGATTTGGATTGGGTTGAATTACTAAACGGACTGAAATTCTACTGGACTGACAGAATGATTGATTAACAAAGTGTTATCCAATATTATTTGTTCTTGTCAAACGACTTTGACTCGCTACCTTGATGATATTAATAATTATAACTCAGATAATTTTGCAACATCGATAAAATAACTTACTATTTTGTAGATATGCAATTTTGCTATTTCAAGTTAATCAAACCTAAAACTCTTACTAGGGGTGCTATTCGTCGGGTTGGTCGGGTTCGGGTCAAACGGTCGGTCCAAGTCGGGTCGAGGGTAAAATATATATTCAACCCGACCCTATTTGAACTCGGGTTAGTCGGGTTCGGTCAAGTCGGTCGGTCCAAGTCGGTCGGGTCAAGTCGGGTCCGGGTTCGACCCTATTTGAAATGAGTAATCGCATGTAAGCGTAGTGATTTTGCATTTTGTTAAGGACCTGCTTCTAAAATAAAATTAAATAGGGGTGTTTGGAAATTCATTATACATGTTAGCTCCATTGTTTGCTTGATTCTTGCGACGTGCATGGTTTTTTGGATGAAGTTTAACTAAGCTAATTGAATTTGAATCGGCCATGGATCTAAGGTAACTAAGCTAATTGGACCGAATGGCCATGAATCCAAATGAAGAGATTTCCGATCTTGTTCGCTTTTTGCTCGAATAAAATCGTAACACATCACCCCGTTAACGCCTCATATGGGCCGACAATATAAACCCAAATACCTTTATACGTGTTGCTAGCCAATGCCGGTCCAATGGTACGTCTTGGTTCATTGATCCTCCCGATATTGGCCTAAATATTCATTTACAAGTTATATGTTTTAATGCTAGAACAATATTTATTTACTTGGAAAAATATAATTATATGATCAAAGCTTTACCTCGCTAAGATGGAATTAATGCATACCGATCCGATCGCTATACCGCTAACTCTCCTACCGCAACATATTACATAAAACAACATTAATTAGACTTTTAAAGAATACATTCAACAATTAAAATTAAATAAAGATTAAAAAAAAAAAAAAAAAAAAAAAAAAATCCTAACTCGGGTTAGACGGGTTGACCCGAACCCGACGAAGCAAAGTATTTAAACCCGATACCCGACCCTAATTGTACTGGGTTAAACGGGTTGACCCGATTGACCCGAGTTAGATTTTGGACCCGAGTAACCCGACCCGAATTGACTCGGGTCGGGTTCGGTCGGTTCGGTCGTCGGTCGGCCCAATGACACCCCCTAACTCTTACCATCCGTAATTTGAACCTCACAAGAAATGTATAATCAAAGATTGTCACCAGTAAACTTAGTTAGAGTGCCATGTGTCAGAATGCTTGTGGTTCTGTAAGCATCTTTTATATAGTATTACAATTTAACATTCTATATTGTCAGAAGAAGCTTTATTTTTCTATGTTTCAATCAAGTCTAGCAAAGTTGTGGTAAGGAGGAGAATAGAACCTATGGTGTCTTAATAATTATAACTACTTTTTCTACAATAAGTCTTAATAGTACAATATATAGTTCAAAGCATTGCAGGTCGATTATTTTTGTGATCTCATTGTTGAAAACGATCGGAATAATAGTTAACCTGAACCATGCATAGACCGTAGTGTCTGCATTAAAGGCTCAAATAAACCGAGAATTACCACACACAAATATATCACAAGTAAGTTAAATGTCACACATATCGTAAATATACTAGAAATCAGAAGTTAAAACACTCACCATAAAAAGTAAGACCCTTACTCTTACCCATGCACTAGATCGATCATAGTCTCCTTCACGTTGTGCACCATCCATATAATTACCACTATCGTGAGTCCCTTCACTTTGATACATATATTTCAAACATGTTGCAATTTTTAATCATTTCATTATCCATTTTCCTTATTAAATTCACTTTAATAATTCAATCAAAACTCAACATTAATAATTAAAAGTTAAAACAACATATATAGAAGAAGAGGAAACGGTCTCACTCCCAAACAAATCTAATCATCACTCATTAACTAAACAAACAAAAAATATATATTTCTTTTTCATTTCAACCCTATTTAACCCTCCATCATCGCCTTCATTTCCTCATAACATTTCTTCTTTTTTTCTAACCAAAAACATGCCTCCAACAGACCATCATGGTTCTTTCCTTAATCGTATCAGTATTCGCCGTAACCAGATCACGAGCATGGACGTAAACCATGAGCAAGAACTCGAGGAACTCGAGCTCTTCAAAACATGTTACTGATCGTTTCATGCAGCTTTTGCAACAAAACCAAACCCAAGAGACTACAGAAACACGAACACAAGCACAATCACAACTCTTGTCCATATCATGGTTCCAAAAGCTCCTAGATACGTATCTATGTTGTGAATCCGAGTTTAAAGCGGTTTTGATCATAAACCGGGACGCTTCTTGTTTTTCTAAAGCACCATTAGATAGATTGTTGCCAGATCACTTGGACCGGACTGTTAAAGCGCTAGATATATGTAATGCGATCACGCATGGTATTGAGTTGGTGAGACATTGGTCTAGGTTGGCTCAGATTGCTGTTGATGCACTTGAGCAAAGGCCTATTGTTGAAGGACATGTTAGACGGGCTAAACGGGCTTTGAATACTTTGTTAACCTCTATGATGGTTGATGAAAAGGAGAATAGCCAGCTTGTTGGAAAATCGGCTGAAAGGATGTGGTCGATTGGGAGGCGCGGTGCTGGTGGTCCTACGACTGTGAACCATAACCAAAAATTGAATAGTAAGTTCCGCTATAAGTCTATAACACAACTTAGTTAATTGTACACATTTTTTTTATAATAAATTAGTTTAGAATTGCTTATGGAAATTGTCAGATAACTAATGCTAACATGTTTAGTGTTTCATATATTCTTTGTGACAAATGTCTAGATTAGTAGTTTATATTATGCAGGCCTAAACACCCTGTACACACATAAAAGGTGTATAATTGACTAATTCCATGTTGAAAATGTCAAAGATTTGCATGTGTTAACAAATTTTATATTTGACCATTTTGCTAGAACTACTACAGTTTTCCGTAATTATATGCAATAAATTATTCTTGATCTGTTGATATTTTTTGTGCGTAGCTTGTTGGGGTGTTTGGGATTATTGTAAGTGCTTTATTGTTGGTTTGGGTGGGACTGATTATCATCTTATTTTAGTTAAATGAGCCCATGTTGGTAACAAAGTAGTTTATAAAAATAAGCAGCCCCAAACACCCACTCAATATTTGCGAATGTATAAATATTGTAAATTGTTTGGCATCTTCGTACGCGTGTAGGAGTTTACTAACGTGGAACATTTATATATTTGTTGTAGTGACAAGATCGTTTCTACTTGTGTTTCAAAGTCATGGTCAGCATCAAAGCAGATCCAAGCAATGTCCACAAACCTCGTGGTCTCCACGTGGTGGCGAGCCAACAGGTTTAGCTCTCCCAGTCTACATAATGAGCTCAATTTTGGTATTTGTCATGTGGACATTAGTTGCAGCCGTCCCATGCCCAGAACGGGCTGGCTTAGGGGCACATTTCCAGCTTCCAAGAAACTTGACATGGGCCCACCCAGTGATCGGGTTGCAAGATAAGATAGGAGAGGAATGGAAGAAAAAGGAAAAGAAAGGGACCGCGGGTTTGCTGGTTGAGATTCAAGTGATTGAGAAAGTGGCTTCAAGTCTTGTTGAATTTATGGACGGATTTGAGTTTCCTGTGGGGATGAAAAGGCGGATGAGGTTATGGGACAGGTAGCTGAGTTGGCAGATATTTGTCTAAAATGGAGGATGGGTTAGGGCCTTTGCAGTTGCAAGTTAGAGAATTGTTTCACAGGATGGTGAGAAGTAGGGCTGAGGTTCTTGACGTTATGGATCAAGTTGGTAAAATTAACACTAGTGTTCTCTACTAAGGCCGGATGCTTTATTTGTTTGTATACTCATCGATCTATGACCCGTTATGTCAACCGAGAAAGCACGGATGTAAACTCATGTCACAGGTAACCACTGCTGTGAAAAATATGTGTGCACAGCAGTTGAAGCCGTGATGATGTAATTCAAAGTACTCACTGAGATCTGTTCCCAACGTTTTATTATATGTCGTGCTACCACTCGATGACCTTAACCTTTTGTTTGTTTTCTGTTCTTTTATTTCTTTGAAATATTAGAACTATAATTCTATAGAGAAAGGGAATTTGAAAGATCTTTTTTTCCCCGGATGTTACAACAATATTTGGTTTGCATAATTTGTTAAAAAGTTACAAACTTGAACAAAATTATGACTCTGTATGTTTTGGTCACTCAGTGTAAGGAAGAATATGTTCGATCAATTCGACATTTCATATGAATCCTTCAAATTCTAAAGTTTTGGAGGTGTTAAGATCTTGATATAATCTAAAACACTTATTTAAGTTGTTTGAATGTATTTTTCTAAGAAGTAGATGAATTTCAACATGTAAATAACCCGATCAGAAGAAGAATGAAAAGATGTCTCGCTCTTATGGCAGAACGAAACCTATCCCATGCAAAATGTTGGAAACAGCTTGGATTCCAACTAAAAGGTACTCCTTATGGACGTTTATAGTAGTCGTTGAGTGCAAGATGGACAACGATGTTTTGGCCATATGTGTTTATATGGTGGAAACTACAATGGGTGATACTACGAACAACATTGCAGTTTCAAACATTTAACTTCATGTATTACTCGTTGTCTTTGTGGTTCATTTGGCTTTCAAGATAGTAAGAAACGATTGATTTATGACAAGGAGACTTTAGTGTTAGGATCGAGTACCGCCTAGGATCAAAATCAAAACATTTCATGGAGTAATTCGTTGATTTAAGATCAGAGTATAAATTTTGATGCCCAGGCGATTGTTTAAATGGTTGTAAGCACACAAGCGACTAACAAAACAATAGGATCAAAAGCTCAGTTGGAATTCGTTTAAAGCTGAAAGCTATTCTTTAATTCATCATAAAACATTCTAAATTGTTGTTCCTTTTTCGTTGACTAAAAAATATAAATTAAGTTTAATGTAAGTTTAAACATTAACAAAATATCTGAACGTATAAATTAAAGCACAAAAAGTTTTCGACGTTTAAATTCTTAGATGTATATCAAAGAATTTACCCGAAATTGTTTGCGAAATAACAATCTATGTTGAATGACAATGTATGATGTGATCTCATTACTAAACTTAAACAAAAACTTAAGTAATTGTTTAAGTAAGAAATATGCTATCCCAACTAATATCACTTTTATTTAAGGACAGGGCTATTTCTTTTTTTCATATGAGGAAGGAATAATGTACCACATCTATATTATCAGAAGATCTTAACGGGGAGAGTTTAAGATTTTTTGGCTTGCATAGATAGAGTAAGTAGTGAAAATTAGTGGTCTCTACTTAAAAGAAATATTATTAAATATTATGCGAACCCACCCTTACCTAAGGAAAAAACACTAGTTCTATTTGGAAGAGTAAATGAGCTCTTAAAGTGTTATAACCTTTAATACAAGAGATACTCACATTCTTATTTATAAGCGAGTGTCATATGAAAACTTGTGGGGTAAAAGGTACGTGTCAAGTGTTTACAGGTGTATTATAATCCTTTTATTTCTAGGATATGTCTATCGATGCTTTATGAAATAGTGTTGACATGTTTGTATCTTTTACCAACTAAAGTGCTTTCTTAACTTTTTATAAGTGTTTTACACTTATCTTACCAAGAAAGTTTCCCCAATAATTCAAAGGACTTAGATAGTTTTCAAAAGTATATAAGTCTCGAGTGTCTTCGATGAGATCTTTAGGAGTCAGGTGAGTTATTGTCATAATTCATCGACCATTATCTTATTCTTGGTTCTCTCCTTTACTCTCGAGTTCCCGTTAGGAATTAGAATTTTCATAGTGAAGAGTCGGTCACCCCAAATGTTATCTAGCTTAAGTTAGCTCGTAGACTTGTTATTAGTTACGATATTTAGTAGTTTATTTATTAGTTTGTAGCGTAGTTTAGCTTAGTGCAACACCGTGGAGGAAGGACGGTCTTTACCTAATCAGACACCGATCCATGTGCCGATAGGAGGTCGTTATGTTTGTAATTATAAATACCCCTTCCATCCATGGAAGGGTGGTGCTTTCAATCTAATATTCCATACTTTTGTGTAAACCTCTAGCAAGAACACCTCTCTCTACTAACTCTAACTATGGCAAACATGTATTTTGATCATCCAAGACCACTCGAATCATCAACACAATAAAATATACGATCCTACAATTGGTATCGAGCCGTGTTATTGTGTTGTGTCGATTTATTATGGTCTTTGATTCTTGTTAAACTGCTTTTGTACACCTTTTGTGGTCCGATTTTTTCTCGCTATAGTTTTGCTACTGATTTTATACAATGTTTTTGTATCTTATTTTGGTCAAAAGTGTTTTGTGGTCATATCTGTTGGGTTATATGAATCATATGGGTTATATGAATCTTTTTTTGGTCTAAAATGGTCGTTTTTAAAGTCCAAAAATGGGTCAAAATGAAATATTTCATAGCAGCCATATGATGTTTTCTGGTAAGTATAAAGATGGCTCAAATGTAGTCGAAAACTCATCTAAAACTCAGAATATCTTGCTAGCAACTTGATGAACCCAAAATGCACTGTGACTTGTCTTTACAAGTTGTCTAGATTCATTGAATCGAGTAGCGAGTTGAGACATGTAGCGAGTTGATTCTTTAATCAACTCAAGTCAATAGCGACTGACTAACTCGCTAGCAACTTAGCAACTTAGACATAGCGACTTATGACTCAAGATGTAGCGACTTGTTATTGAATAAGTTGTAGCGACTTGCTTTGATGAAAACAGTAGCGACTTGCTTTGATGAAAACAACCTAGCGACTTGGTTCATGACTGTTAGCGACTGGTGAAAGAAATGAAGAAGAAGAGTGGATCGAACCATGACTACGACTACAAAATGACTTAAACCATATAGCAAAACTTCAACACGACCTCTGCTTATACAACATCATCATCCATACAACATCATCATCATCCATGTATGTTTAAATGATAACGAATAAAAGGACAAGGATCGCAGCTAACCACTACACCTACATATCTAATCCCATCTCCTACAACCCCTCCTTACTACTCATTCAAGTCTCACCAAACCGAAAGAAAAATCTTGAGAATCTCAGATTATTTTCGATTACTCATTGAAAATTCGGACCTTTAAGGACCTTATCACGAAAACTTCATCACGCTTTCATATTTGAAGCTCTTATATCAATATCCGAATCCAAATAAGTAAGAAACCATAACATAACCGGTTAAATACTCATTCTTTTATTCGGTGGTATAATGTAACTAAAGCTCATTATTAACAAAGATTTCAATCTCGGATGGGTTTGCGATTATTCATAGTCAATACAAAACCATCAAAGGTCCATCACACAAATCCCCTCATCATTGATCGATTGTTAAAGATTGATACTTTTCTTTAAACTTTTCGAATGACTGTCAAGAATGAACATGAATAACCATCACTTGGTTACTTGTCCCTCTCTCATTCAAATGATACATGAAACTAATATATATCGAAAACACACTCTAATCTAAATGGTACTAATTAAACCTACCTGTGAACCCATTTTGAACGGATCATGAAGACGAATCATCTATATGGATCATGCCATCCCTGTGGCGATCACGTAAGTTTCTGAAAAGCTTGTATGAAGGGGGCGGACAAATTAGCAATTAGGTTTGATTGGTATGATTAATTAGGTTTGTGATATATTGCGATGGAAATGGGATAGAGGCGTACATTATATTGTGAGGAAGGATTAGGTTAGATGATATTTCACTTGACCGCCACACATGGATTTTTTTAGATTTGTGTCCGAGATTACTGGGGCGGATGGAGTGAGTTTAGGGTTTGTGTAGTTAGGTATAACTATGTGTTACGTGCCTTTTATATCCCAATTTTAGGCATTAAACCGTTTAGAATGCGGGCTGGAATGGTAATATGGATCGTGTGACTTCCTTAAGTCCTCATATATTATAACCGGTAAGTGTCATATTGGATGAGTTGGGTTTTTCTAAAAATTGGGCCTATGTGTATTACCTAATATGGATGTTGTGGTAGTGGGAGCTTTTACAAGTATCACGTGGAAGTTGAATAAAAATTTGTGTTACACATTTCCTTCTAATTATTAAGGTACACAATTTATTTGCAATGGATGGACTTGTGAACATGTACTAACGAATCGTGATTTGTCTTGGAAATATGGATTAATGTGATAAACGAACCTAGTCGTGTTGTGCTATATTGGATCGTGTTAGTAATATTGAATATAGTTATAGACCACGCTGCTGATCATTGGAACATGCCGAGAATTTGAAATTATGTCGATGATAATTCATGGGCTACGAGTTATTGATGATGAGATTTGTTGAAATTGTATGATTTTGAGTGTTGTTATGGTATACAAAGTTGATACTTTGGTTTATACGCTTTCACGAAGAATTGTATGTCACGCTTGATGTGCTCATTAAAAATGTTGACTACGAGATGACTTGTTCATGCTTTTAGAGGTGATAAAGACTGGCCATTTAGTTACGCCAGGATTCTTTCTCGCTAACCCACAACGTAGCTATCATCGCGGTGTCTCACCCGCTTGAGAATGTCAAGAGGTTTTGTACATTGGGTACACCGCTTTCTTCTTCACGAGGATTAGTACAAGTTTAAGTAACAAACTGGGAAGTTCACTTCATGATCAAGTTTGACATATCGGGTTTACTTCACCAAGTGGTCACAAAGAATAAATGGCTGTAACGCGTGAATGACGTGTTTACCAAAGTGTTGATTGGTTGGTTAATGATGTTGTTGATATTGGATAATGAACCATTGATAAACCGCCGCATGTTCCCCTAAAATGATATTCACCCAAACCAATGTCATTACACATTCTGTCGACATTGTTTACGGTTTTGTCTTGATTTTGTAAAACTCCCGAAAGAAACTATTTCTCGGTTTAAATCATAGACTTGTAAAATCCCGTGACAATGGAAACATCCCGTTATTGTAAAGTGCATTTCTGAGCTATCTTACGGTTTATTCCGGTTTTGTAAAACCCGCGAAAGAAACTATTTTTCGGTTTAAACCATAGAGTTGTAAAATCCAGATTGATGGAACCATCCCGGAGAAAAGGAAAGTGTATTTCGGGATCTTTTTCTCGATGTCGGTGCTACGGTTTCGCTCAAGAAGGGATAAAGGGTGTACTTCATGAATTGGATGCTGTTTGGATATTCGCCATGGCAAAGTGGTTATTATATGGTTTTACGGGGTTATGTGCTTCTAACCATGGTCGGATGAAACCATTATTAGTGTTCACTTTAAACGCCAAAGGAGGCTAGAATTGAGCTTTGAACCGTAAGATGTGACAACGGGTTAATTCGCTATTATTTATTTGAGGTTGAAGTGAAATATCACTAAGAGCGTACTTAGTATCCAAGGTATTTCGGGATGGTTGGATGAAGATTCTTCATGATCCTTGTTCGAGCTTATAATCAAAAACGAAGACTTGGAAATCTAGTTATTGTTGGGTGTCGCTTACCTTTTCTTTACCACTGGGGAATTGGCTCATACCACTACAAAATAACTATCACTTTAAGGAGTTACGTTGTAGTGCTCAAAGGTCACATTCAATTGTGGATTTTCAAGAGGTGATATACGCCTTATACTCGATGGTTGGTTGGTTGAAGAGTATAGAGTACTTAGAGATTCAAATGGGCATGAAGTCTCAGACCGCCTTCGCTACATATGTGCAAGTTTAAGTCACGAGTTCGGGTAGTTTACTTCAGGTCAAATTCATCATATTGGGTTTTCCATCACCGTCACGACAAAGAGCCTACAAATGATAATGGGATGATTACATGGTTTGCTAAGAGAGCGAAAAGAGAGATTATGACGTATGAACACAATAGCTCATGCCTCGTACTCTAAAGAAAAGAAAAGTGTACGCCTCAACAAGGCTTTATCTTCGAAAGAAGAGAAATCTTCTTATGACGATGAACACGTAGCTCATGCCTCGTACTTTAAATAAAAGAAAAGTGTATGTGTCGGTGCGCTTTATCTTCCAAGAAGATAAATCTTCTATTATGACCATTCTCATCAACATGCTTCATACTTTTTCCATGCGCCTACCATCAAGTGAACTGGCTACCACCGATTGTTTTCTCATTCCACTTGCTCGATTATAATGAAGATGGCGACATCATGTGTCGATTTTATGGAGAGAAGTGTGAATAGAACATTCGGATGATTTTCACTTATTTAGTCAAGAATGGCATCTCCGTATGCAATTCTTGAGGGGAGAAGAAGTGTGAATTTTTGCATTGTTGATTGATATTTGAGAATATAAATGGTCATACGGCTCTAAACTCATGTAAGAACCGAGCTTCTTCTTATCAAGTTATCTTCACATGGAGTTTTTCTCTAAGAGTCGCTGGTTGACATCTTCACTGGATTGATGAGTTTATCGACAAAGTGCTTCGTTAATGCTTCACGATACATCAACATGATGATTCCGAACAATCTCCGTTTTGTTTGATGTGATTGGTAGTTTGGTGTTACCATCTTGTGTGTTCGCTGCGGCTCGATTGTCGATTTCCTTGATGAACATCTTTCGTTTTGTTTGATTGGGAGGATTTTATTTAAGGGATTTGCAAGATGTAAGTTAATTGGGATGCTTTTGGTGGGATGCTTTTGGTGCGAGTTGAAGATGTTAATTATCTATTCCCAACCGACAATCTTGAAGAAGGTCGAGTCTACGATCTGTTCTACATTTCTTTCTATATGTTAGAAGACCAAAGACGAGTTGCATTTAATGATCTAAAGGCTTCTTCTTAATCTGGCATTTATCAAAAATATTGTCGGTCTAGGGAGAGCACTAATCGGGGAATGTGATATGTCAAATTTAATCCCCAATTAGACTTGCTCACATTATTCAAAGATGTTGATTCTCACAAAGACTTCAAGCAATCTTCTCAACAAATTTCAAGTATTTGGGCATTCAAAGAGTTGCCGATTCCAAGTATCAAAACTAGAAAGGGGAAGGAGACAAGCATCTAAACGCGAGTAAACTTGATGAACTTAATACTCTAAATAATTGAAGATATCCCGGAAGACAAATGTTATTATCAAGATAGAAACTCAAGGTTTGACTCATGGCGAGTAAACTTGATGAACTTAATTCTTCTAAGTGATTGAAGATATCCCGGAAGACTATTGTCATTACCGCAGAGAAACTCAAGGTTCGACTCATGGCGTTTGTGTTTATTTCAACCATGGGGGGAAGAGATGTTAGAGAATGATTATGAAGATATAAGAGGTACATCGTGTGTGATGATCTCGATGTTATCGCAATCATCGTGGAGAGAGAATTGTGTACATTGGGGATGCTCATCTGCTTTACTGAGGGCTTAACTGTGATTCGTAGATATAATCACTTATTCCTGTTGACATCCGCAGAGATTGTCACCCGCAGATAATCGTGATTCGCCCGCTTCTTCAATGTTATCGGCTGTTCTCTTTTGGGGAATGTGTACTTGGTCCTTGAGCTCATACACGATCATCGTGGAAGAAAGCCATTGTTTACCACAAACATTGGGAGGTGTTTTCCTTCCCGCATGATGTGTATTCGGAGAGTTCTTGGATATTGGTGTACTTCGGTTCTTGAGCTTCATACACATTCATCGTGACTAAAGATGTGAACATTGGGGAGTTGTTCTTCATTACCCCTCATGATGTGTATTTGGGAGAGTTCTTGAGCATTATACAAAGAGATCGATCGATCAATTCAACTACGCTGGGAAGTGGTCTCGA
The DNA here is from genome assembly GCA_022545495.1 of Chrysanthemum lavandulifolium. Taxonomy (NCBI): domain Eukaryota; kingdom Viridiplantae; phylum Streptophyta; class Magnoliopsida; order Asterales; family Asteraceae; genus Chrysanthemum; species Chrysanthemum lavandulifolium. The sequence goes on along the minus strand of CM040239.1, from coordinate 180,457,898 downwards.
CATCTTTTGGAATGGATTGCTTCGACTTCATGGTAATGAAATTTGAGAAGATATTTAAAGAGGGATGAAACGTTGTCGTTTTTCTTCTTGATGATATAAACCCGAATGGAGATCCTCGATTATCGCTCTTAAATGGAGCAATGGATTTATGATAATGGTGTGCTTTTCTTGCACTGCTAAGGCAAGCTTGAAATAGAGTCAATCGTCACCTAAAGGATTTTCGGTTTGGGGAAGTCGCCAAAGTCTCACTTTCAGATGGTTCTATTTCTTTCAATTCAAGAGCCCTTGAAGCTTTGGTGGTGGATGTTTAAGAGATGACGAATTCTATCTTCTACGACGTCTCGCTCGATATCCTTATCTCGGTACTGTATCATCATCCTCTTTAACTATATCATCTACTCTATCCTTGTATATATTTATCGAAAACAAAATACAAAAATATAAAACCAACAAAAGAAAATAGAAAAATATAAAACCATCAAAACAAAATAGAAAAATATAAAATTTTCAAAAGCCATAAAAATCGAAAATTTGAAAAGACCAAAATATTGTTTTTCTAAGACATGTCTTCGGTATCGATAACATCTACGGTCTTAGAAATGTCATTCAATAATGGCACGGGACCATAGATGAAGTTCGAGAGGAGGTGTAAATATTCTTTTCTAAACATGTCTCAAAAAATGGCTTGCGCTATTTCGATCAGAACTTGTGCTTAAACTATGGTTTGCTATTATTTCAAATAGTAACCCGCTTTATAGAAAGGAAAGTCTCAGACTAAACAAATTTTCAAATATTTCAAGCACTTATCCTAAAACAAAATGAGGAAAGTATGTCGAAGATCATTGTTCCTACTCAAATATTTTTCCTTCAAATAATGGTAAAACGAGTTGCTTTAAAAAACATTCGTAGTATTTATAAAATTGAAAACTCAATCAATGACTTCCGCTTTTAAACCTTTTAGAAAATGAGTCATTGATTGAGGGAGAATGTTTTCAAATCTATATCATCTAACGGGCTTTAATTATCCTAATATGCTTAATTAAAATGATGTTAACCTATGTTGAAGGACTAGTGCCTAGGATATGATTGCTAGATTAGATGATTAGAGTTTGAGAAACACATAGTTCTATTTGGAAGAGTAAATGAGCTCTTAAATCAAAACCTAAGTCACTCAATTATTGACTTCGTCATGGATCGGGGAGAGTGATTTAAAATAAAATATTTTCATACGATATTTCTTCACAAAAGTGTTATAACCTTTAATACAAGAGATACTATACATAATGCACATGTTGAGGAGGAGGATTTATCATTCTTATTTATAAGTGCTAAACACTTTCGAATCTTGAAGAGTGTCATATGAAAACTTGTGGGCATGTAAAAGGATAGTGTAGAGTCCTTAGGTATATTGAAAAAAAGGAGAAAATGAGAATACGGGAAGAGTGCGGATCGAGATGAGCTAGTAATCGAACAAACCCAACAAGGTTCTAGTAGTGTTTGTAAGATCAAGGGTATTATAATCCTTTTCATTCCTAGGATATGTCTATCGATGCTTTATGAAATAGTGTTGACATGTTTGTATCTTTTACTAACTAAAGTGTTTTCTTAACTTTTGATAAGTGTTTTACACTTATCTTACCAAACCGGAAAGTTTCCGAATCAACTTTGGTCCAGAATAATTCAAATGACTTAGATAGTTTTCAAAAGTATATAAGTCTGTGCGAGTGTCTTGTGTACCCATTCTCTAATACAAAAGTATTTTGATTGCAAATTGATCTTTCTCATAAAACCTTCGTCAGATGATGAATTATACCGATCTTTAGTTGTTTGTCGACTGAGTTATCAATCCAAAGCCGCATGCTCATAACTCATGACCGGTGCATATCTACATAACCCGGCTCGATATTTTTATACCTCGCTTATCATTAGTATTCTTGGTTCATCCTTTACTCTCAGATTTACCGTTCCACCTTAGGTTGCGTTGAATCTTCTCTTACACTCAAGAACATCTTTAAGATGACTCCCGAATACTACTTTCTTTTCGGTTAGGACCGTTTTACACTTAGAGTATTTTAACTCAATCCTAGATGAAGATCATTGGTTATTGAACTAGCCCAACAATCTCCCCTATTCATATATAAATATAGCCTAAGTGTTTTTTCAAGAACATCTTTAAGATGTAAGTGAGCAAAATAACTTCTTCTTACAACTCAATATAAAGTAAAGACTGATAATGAAACAAAAGGATCATTGTTATTTATCGATTACAAAAGACTTAACTAAATATTACAAGTTGTGACTGTCTAACTTTGTTTGTTCAATGCCTCAACCATTTCAACCTTTATCTTCTTGGTTATGAGGACGTGCATCCTCCCTATCATGCTGTTGAGTTGTCCAAAATCTTGGTCATCCTGATGCTCAAGAGTGTTTTTTTTCGTAGTCGCTTTTTAGCGTAAAAGAGTTGAAGTTTCAACAATGTAAAGGTCATATACTCTCTAAAAGGTTGTCTTTCAAATACATCTTTGAAGAATATCCCATACTCAGGCTTCTCAATGACTAGTAATTCCCTGAATATAACTCCCTCAGGAGGTGCTCTATTGCAATGCAGACCACTGACGAATACTTCAGGTTTAACTTCAGCTTCATTAGATCATTTCCTTTCCTTTTGAGGTTCAAGGGTTGGTTCTTGGATACTCAGAGCCTTTCTTTGAGTTATTCCCAGAACTTTCTCTTGATGTCTGAGTTCTTCAAACCTCTTACCAGGTGATTTAAGTAGTGAAGCGACATTTATTCCGTTTTTCTTCTTCAAGATGCTAGAATCATCTCCAATTATTTGGTACCAAATAAACTAAACTTGAACTGTTTGATAGTTTCAAAGTTTGGTTCGTCATTGTCCCTTACGACGTTGACACTGAGTGGCTTGGTGATGGCAATGATCTTTAGGTCATTGATTGGTTCGGACCTTCTCATGAATTCCATTTTATGTTTGTAGTTTTCAAGAGTTTTCCTTCTTTACGCCCTTTGGCTTTAAGTTTTCTTGGGCACTTAGCATTGCCTTGTATCGAGTGCTTTGAACTCTTCGATGACTTGATTTCTTGATCAAATGCCTTAGGCTCTTCATTTGAAACTTTGAGGAGTTCAACTCTGTTAACTTCATCAGATTCCTTCATCTCTTTATCTTTTGAATTACTTCTCTAGTGGCCTGAATTGTTTTGTCATCTTTAAGTTGATAATCTATCAGGACAGAAGCATATGAAGATTCACCTTGAGGTATTGGAATTAAGGCTCTGGGTTTTGTGAGTTTGAATTCAGTGGTTATGTTGTCTTCAAATCCAAACATCTTCTTTTCCCCTTTATGTCTTAGGTGATTGATTAGAGCATCAAAGATTGAGTTTCTTCAGTTAAGGTGACCTTGATTGATTGGATGGGTGATGGGTTTTCAAATTCAACTATTTTCTCCCCTCGGTGTTGAGGAGGTCTCATTGAATATAATCATGGCTTTGTCTGGTTTCGTGTTCATGGCTTTCTAAAATGGAGAAACCGCTTTTGTTTAGGGACATGTGATTTCACCTTTCTCCCTCGCCAGCTTGTTGGGATTGAGGTACCGTGAGGTGATGCACCTTCAGATGAAACACTTGCCTTGGCAAGTTCAAGCAATTTAGAGAAATTGGTTTTGATTTTTGTAATGTCCAAGCCATCTAAGCATGAGTAGTTTCAATCTTGGACAATCTTTGCCTAGTTAACCATTCAAATGATTTGTAGTTGTCGATGAGTTTTGAGGTGTTTTCGATTTCATACACTAAGTCTTGGCATTCGTGAGTCAGTAAATCATATTTCTTGTTGCAATCAAGACACTTTGCAACCTTGTCAAACTGCTTTCAAATCTTCAAGTCTTAATGAGTATGATTGAATCCTCGCTTCATTATATTCTTCCGATGTGCATACCCAACTCGCTCGTTTTCCCAAGCTTCATCTACCAATTCCTTAGATACTTAATCACCTAAGTCCTTGAGATGGTCTTCATAGATTTTTCTTGAGGAGATGCATACATGATTTGTTGTTCGTGGTCCGTTGTAATTTTGCATTATTGGTGATGAGAGGTTGAGAGGAAAGTTTGTTACGATTGTTTTTAGTGGTGATTGAGTTTGTTACTATGGCGGAGTTTGTTGTGGCTACCGGATTCGCTTAGATTCTGATACCATTTCATAAACTGAATGTATTAATTGTGAAATGTGTAAAATGAATTACAATACAAAAATGAAGAGAAGCACAACTATTTATACAATAGCTGCTAACTAACTTTGACCTTGACTAACTACACTTTACATAAAAACTTTTGATGTCTTAAGCCGTGTGGTGACCTTTTTGTTGCAGTACCATTTGTAGCATTTGTAGCTTGCATTCCTTTATCATTTGATCGGATTTCATTTACGAGTTTGTTTAAACTTATTTTGCATCACTTTTCTGCATTCTAAAAAAGTGTAAACGAGCTGAGCTAGAAGTTATAGCTCGACTTGATACGTATTCACAAACCTCAATTTGGAAGATAAGTCTTATAAAACATAATCCGAATTCGAATAATATGGGTATGTTTGGAAATGGGAAGTTGGAGCTTATTTGGAAGATAAGTCTTTTCATTGGATTATGTTCTAAACTAAAATTTTTATTTTCATAAATTGTTTGTCAAATTAGTTTAAGTTGGAGCTTATTATTGTAAAATTACTAAAAAGAACATATAATTAAATTAAAGTATATATACATTAGATATTTTTATAAATAATTAAGTAATTTAACATATTAGAAGTCTCGTTTAAAAATTTTAAATTTCATTTTCGTTCGACGCTTATTTTTAGGCTAAGGCTTGTAATTTTAAAAGCCTCTCTATAAACCTTTAACTCAAATGAGACTTATTTTTGGCCGAGCTTATTTTTGAACTTTAAGCCCCGTATAAGCCCTTCCCAAACACACGTTCGTAAATAAGTTTAAATAAAGACCCACGAGTATGTCTATGAAGCTCGGGCTCGTTCAGCCCCAAACTAACCATGAGCTCGAAAACCCGGCTAGTTTCGTTTTTACATCCGATTTTTCAATCAAAATAAACAGGTTTTCCTTTCTCACCCTAATGAGTTGATAAATGTGTAAGTCTCCTACAAAAGTCAATCCCAAACACCCTCCGTGAATTTTGTTGGCCTCAACAATAACTGTAAACAGCCTCCGTTGAGTTTGAACTTAATAACAAGCTTAAATGGGGTTGAACATTTATTGAACTATTTTAGGTGTGTGATTGCTGGTGTTGAAAATGTACAACAACCACTTGTTGGAACAAAGGCTGATTGAAAACCTTAATCTCTACAGTTCCAAACAGGTAACACTATTCTATTTTCCATTAACGGATTACTAGACGAATACCCGCGCAAAGCGACGGTGTATAGGGTCAAATAATTTTACTTACAAACTTGTGTTTTGGGGTGACATTTGATGCAACTTACGAGTTTAATTTGCAGTATAGGTTATAAACGAAAAAGGGATAAAAGTTTGAGAATTAAACAATATTTAAAATAGTAATTTAATGGTGGATGTTGTGTAAGGTTTCCATGCAAATTATGAACATGCATTCTAGGTGTTCTATATGCTATGTAATAATGCCTGATCTCAAACACTAGTTGAATGAAATGTAACCTCTTAGTTGTAGTGCGTGTTTGGAATTGTGTTTTCAAAACAGATTATGCGCAGATGCACGACCGCCTTTTGTCTCAACCTTGTTTCTCAAAACTGCATTTTGTCTCTAAGAGGGTGTCTGTTTAAGCTTAATTGTCAGCTAATGAGCTTATTTGATTTCGGCTTATATATTTCATAAGCTCCAATTTTCTGGCATATTTTGAGACTTATGGGCTTATATAAGCTTATTATGATATAATAATAAATCTATATAAGCCAACAAGTCTCCAAAAGCCGAAATTACATAAGCTTATAAGCGCACAAATAATCATTTTCTTTTTAGCTTTTGAAATTACATAACAATTAAGCCGAAATTACATAAGGTGATGGGTGTAGTGCTTTGACAGGTTGAATTGTTTGAGTGCTGGACGAATTCTGATAATATAATGAACTTAGAGATAAGATGACCTGAAACTACTTTCGGGTGAAGAAAAGGAGGTCTCTTTTAAAATTCAAGTTTAAATCTATCAATTTAGGTTAAGAGGGTGTTCAGATTGCGTTTTGGAGAAGATTCACTATAAAAATGATTATATGCTTATCTTAGAGAAAACTGCAGCAGGTTGAGACCTTCTTTTCGAAAACGCATTAATCTGTTTTGAAAATGCAATATAAACACAAAGGGTGTTTTGTCGTGTGCTATTAGATTTGCTGTCTGACTATTGATACTTGAAGTCGCAGTAGGTTGTCTCTTAAGTTTGATCAAAATGATTCGATATTTATTATTTAGATTTAGAGTTAAAAATATCAGTTTGATACGTAAGTTGCAACAAAACTGTCTTTTCAAGGAAAAAACTGAAGTTACTGGTCTATATGCCTGGGAATCCTGACCTAGTTCTTCAAGAGAAGATCAGTCTAGGCAAGTGTTTTAATAGCATCGGAAATGTGCACGGGCATGATTAGAAATAATGTTATTAATAACTTTTTTAGTAGAGTTTATCTCTTGTTGGGAGAATTCTCCCCAAATCTCACTCTGATACAACCTGTTAGGCCTGGGGATTGCATATTTCAGCATAAAATTAGACAGTGACACGCCCCGAAGTGAGTGGTCCGGCATCTTAAGCTTACTCTGCAATCTTGAATATCCTTATGAATTTTTCTCTCTGTCTCCCTCCCAACGAATTAAGCCAATGGAGACACTCTCAAAGATCAACATTCTCAAAAACCCGGAGACTCCCTGCAAGAGTCACTTCTCATCTTATAAACTGACCCTGCATACGAAGCCTATTTGTATGCATCAAATAGTAGACTTCTGTTTGAGTCAAAGACTAAAATATATGCCACGAACTGCATGAGTTTGGATATCTTATTATTTAACAAATTAGAATTTGGTTATTTGAAAATATTGCACAGGCTTCCCGATGCTGCATATCGTTTAATTTATAACATTGATGGGCATGTTTGTGTTTTACTATTTTTGGACTTTTGATATGTGTGCGGTTCATGAGGCTTATTTATACAATGGAATTGACATGCAGTTTGATTAAGGATCTATGAGCCTTTCATACCTTTGAGGCAACACCATCGTCATTCTTGTGGTACTACTAGCTGATCTTGTTAAAACAATAGATTGTTTTGACAATTTCTGTAAATTTTTTTGATAATGTGCCAGTTAACATATTAAATTTCAAAATGATTGATCTTGTGTGAGAGCACCTGCTAGTGCAATCACCGCTGGATTTGCTGGGATTAAGGCGAAGCCTTTGTATGTGGTTCTCCCTTGCAGTTTGCAACTAGGCTGTTCCCATGCATAAGTGCATTTTAGGCTTGTAACTTGCAGAGAAGTATACTTTAAAGCTCTGTTTATGTGCTGCTTGAAATATATTAAGTTGGATATTTGTTTCTTTAATACGTTATTAACAACGGGCCTATTTGCAAAAAACGTTGAACTCAATCGCTTTTACATAAGTAATGTGCTGTAGTAGCATTGGACTAAAATATACTTTTCTGAAGGTGCTTAAATTCTTATAACTGGTAGCATCATAGAAAGATATTTAAATTCATTTAGTATTGAACACACACACACAACCATATTTTATATGTAAATTCTAATCATGGTTATGAATCAGCTCAGAATTATATAACATTATAAGCACAGATGACAAATCAAATTATTAGAGTTCACGTCTTTCAGATATGATGGACACCCAAGGAAGCTATGATGGTTGTCTTTTGGAGCATATTGTAAGGTACTTCCCTTCCCTCTCGGGTACTAATATTTCCTTGCATCTTTATGCTATAATTTGTACCCTTCATAACATACAGGTGATGATTCAATTTGAGAATTTCCATTCGAGCATTGCATGAACAAAATGATATTCAACGCAATAATGAATATGATCTCGTGTCATTCTATACCATCTTCTTTTGTTTGCCACTCATGGGTCCCCTCTTTAGTTTCAGATAGATCATAGATGGAACCCACCATTACATTTTTCCACCAGTTTTAGAAAGGTTTATTTGGAAATACACATGTGAATATCGACCATTTTGTAAAGCATTATCATCAAATTCATGGTTTTTATCCGGTTGGTTTTTCCCTTCAAATTTCCAAGGTGTGGTCACTTACTGTTTTATGGTTTTGTCTTCCATCCGTCTTAAACAAAATGTCCTTTTTCCTTTTTTTTTGGATTTCCTAAGCCAAAAGTTGTGATTTCCATTTTTTATGAAGTTTCAACTTACCTTCCTACAATTAGCAATAATTACGAAATATTAATACTTTCATAGCATTGATTTCAGTACGGACTTCATTTGTAGATCACCAAAAGTGATTTGTAGACCATAACAACACAGGCTACAACAACATATCATTGTGGTGTCGATCACCTCCTTTTTAGTATACAAGATCCCTAATTTTTCATTGCAACCGTTTATTTTAAAATTTTAAGTCAACCCCTTTATTGAAAAGCTGGTTGTATTGAGTGTTAAACAATCTTCTAGAATATCCTATGTTTTACCCAATAAGCTATTTTGTATAGTTTATGAATTAATGATAATTTGTGGTATAAATTAATATCAAAGTTTATCGTTCATCGTTCATTGGTGGTTTAGTTGGTATAAGATCAACTAAAATATACCTTGGTCAAAGTTAACTAGCAAAGTAGCAAGTAGCCACCCCATCATGGTCCTCAAATGGTGTTCTAGATTAGGATATTAAATAGAAAATTAGTCGTGCTTTTAGATAAATTTTGAATGCATACGAAACATTCAAGGTTAGAAGTTTTATGAACTCCAAATTATCAGTTTATGTTTGTCTTTCTAATTTCAAAATCTTAAAAATCACATACGAGGACAACTGAACAATATCTGGCTTTGACATTTAAGCAATTGTTCTATAGGTTTGTCGCACAAATTTTTCAATCATTTTGAGTTGCTCAGCTGTTCTTACTAAAATATTAAACTAGAACTGTACCAATTTTTAGTATTCATGAACTTGCATTTGTTAGACATATTTTGCCTCAGTAATATATAGTTTATCTTTAATCATTAACGCTATGGGGTCCTGCACGTATCCATACGTGATAGCTGTTTTGTTTGCTATTTCGCTACAGTCTGATGTATAGTATTGATGATATGTTGGTCTGCAGTTTTTAATTATCACTATTTATATATTTTGCATGGACATTCTGATAATTGTGTGGGCTCACGAGGTTTAAAACTCAAACTTGAGCTGACTTGGATGATAATTAGGAATTATGAGCCATTTTATACCGATAAGTCGACATCATTGTCATTCTTATGGCATTATTAATTAAACCATCCCTTGTTAAAACAATGGGTTGTTTATAAGTTTTAACTTAGGGAGGCCTGTATATTTGACACTTCCATCCCAAACTTTGCTACCTTGAGTGAAACTATTTGAACATTGCTCAACAAAACTATTTTCGACCCAAAATGAGAACAAATAGGTCTTGATCCATGTACCATGTTCATTTATTCTCCAATCACGGGTCCCATTTTATTTCTCTTGTATAAAATACATGGGATCCACCGTTACAGTTTTTCTTCATATACATGCTGCCTACGTACTGAAAACGTCACATAGAGATATTATATGGAATATCAACCATGTTGTACAACATACAAAGACTATAGGGTTCTAAGGTTGCATGCCGGCAGTGGTGGATCTAGAATTTTAGAGTAGGGTATGCACTTTTTCCGTACAAATATTTAAAAACTTATTCTTGTTTTCGAGTCGGTTTTTTATCGAGTAAGGAATGTTTGTACTTCCAACGGATCCAACCAAAAAAAAAAAAAACACTTATTTGGTTTGTCAAGTTAATTATTCTAGATTAAATTGGATTTTTCTGTTTGAGCTACTTAGCTTAAATTTGTTTAGTTTTGGTGCTAATAAAATAAGATCAAATGTTTTCATTAAAAAAAAGTCAAATGTAAATCTTACTATCTTGATAATATATAATGTTAGATTAATTTTAAGCACGAAACTGAAAACGTATATAATATCGATATTGAAAACGTGAGTAAAGTTGATGGGACTAAATTAGCATTTGTAAATCCGAAAACAATAGCAAATTGTGATTTCAAGTGGGCTGGCTTTGAAGAGGAAAGGTAAGTTTAAATATCACTTAGGGCGCTACAGAGCCTATTTCCATCATCTTCTTCTTTAACAGGCAGTTAGTGTAGCCATGGAGTCCTTCTGCATCGGTTTTCCTTTTTTTATTTACTCATTGAAGAATTGAGCAATGTCAATTTGATTCTGGGTATGCACCTCAATTTTGATGGGTTTTAATGGGTATGAACTCTTTGTATTTTGACTGATACAAACCGAAAATCTAGTTTTTTTTTTTTTTTAACACTTCTCGGTAGATTGACAGGGTATGCATTTTCTGGTGTGGCTGTAAATCCACCCCTGCATGCCAGTCATCATTTCTGAAAGCATCATTGTCAAATTAATGGCTGTTCTGTTGTTTGTTTATAAATTTTGCAAAGCCCTGTCTCTGTTTGTTTTCGTCCCCACTGCATATGATCCAAATATGTCATGTCCCTTATTTGGACTCTTAAAATGTGTTTTCCTGTTTTGACGAAGTTTCAGTTTACCTTCCTAGATGATAGATTCATAGTATTTGATTTTAGTGTGGAAATTGATTTGTGCTCCATTAAATGTGATTGGTACACTTACATGATCAAAACAACAGCACACAGTGCAACAACACACAACTCAGCTTTGTGGTCCGTGGTGTACAAATCCTCCTGCACCCTCCTCCTCAGGTGATTTGTATACGAAAACAAATGCCCTATTTTGTCATTGTTAACTTGTATCTTAGATATTTAACTTGTAGTCAAACCCTACTATTATGATAGTTTAAGAGCCTTTTAAAAATCCCATGTATCAAAGAAAATGCTATTTGGTACAACTATTAATCAATAATACAATGTGTCTAAATTGATATGAAACTCAAGAAAGTTTAGTTAGTTTGGTTGGTATAAGATCAACTAAGATCTACTTTTGTCAAAGTCAACTAGCAAGCAGCCAGTAGCTACCTTGTCATAGTGTCATGGGCCCTTAAAGGGGGTTCTAAATTAGAATATTAAGTAGAAAGTTATCTTTATGCCATGCTTTTCGATAGACCCTTGAAAGTAATCGAAGTATACAAACATAGAGGATACAAGTTTGTATAGAATCTCCATATGAATATATATTTGTCTTTTGAGTTTGCAAACCTATATAATCACATTTGATGGAAAATATCTAAGTATAAGATTAAAACTTGAGATCTTTAGGTTTGCTGTGAGAAACTTTTCAATATATTGAAAAGTTCATTGTTTTAAATAAGTTTTTATCTAGAAGAAACTGATTGCTAGCTTTTAAATTTTATGAAAAAAGTACTCAATGATTTAGAAAGAATAATCTATTATAAAGCAGTTGGGCTAAATTTAATAACTTGAAGACGTATTCCTATAAAGACGCCTTCCTCTGCCTTCACATTAAACAAACGAAGTCAGTGACATTTGAAAATGACTTTTTTGTCTCTCTCTGTTTCTCCAGAAAATTTCTTGACCAAGAACTATTCTCTATTCTACGTTCGTAGACTTATTGACTTGGCACTCTTGATACAATTTAGGGATTGTAAGCCCGAAGCCCCAAACTAGCGCTGGCAAAATGGGTGGTCGGAGTAAAGTGTCAAAACGGGTGTTTTTACTGCTGGTTGAAACTGGTCGGGTCAGGTTGACCCACAAACATTTCTTTTCTCCATATTTTATAAATAGGTGATGCGTTAAATATGATTATGATAACTAGATTCTTACAATAAAAAATTGGTTTTATGATAATAAAATGATTTAGGATGTTAGCAGTAAATAATATTCCATAAGCAAGTTTCAACCCTTTTCCTTTTTAGCTAATTTTTTTGGTTTGACCCATTACCGCTTATCACAACCTACATCAACCTGTTGATAAATAAACGTGTCGAAGTTGCTGCTTCTAACCCTAATTGTCAAAACACACATTTGAATTGAACATAACAATTTGTTTAGTCTTGCTCGCCAAAGAAAATCAGGAGTTGGTTTATAACAATTAAAGCCGTAAGAGTGGCTGTGATACTATAAAAATTTGATGCTTAGAAATTTCGTTTATAACAATTAATACATTGGAATTTAATTGCTCAAGACTTATTAGAAAATGACCTGTTCATGACTTTTACAAGCTTAGTCCAAGTCTACTAATAAGTTTATTTTTCCATACAAGCTTAGTCCAAGTCTACTAATAAGTTTATTTTTCCAATCCATCTTGCAAAAATTGAATGTTGTTTTGGCCTTATGACTAACTACCTAATTTTCTAATGTCAATTTTTCTGCATGTAATTGTCAAACCTTTGTTTCCTCTCTCGTACCTTCCTCATCTTCCCTCCTTATAAAATAGACACAAAACTGATAGTTATTACTCAAGCTATTCCACTACTTGAATTCAAAATTTTCTCTTGATTTATTCCTTTATTCAATCGACCCGAGTCATCACCCTCATTTTTCATCATGCCTGAAAGCAAGGTACTTTTTTCTGCACAACTTTCATCTGTTTATTACAAGTTTGATTATACATCACATGCAGTAGATCAAACCAAAATCTTCGCAAATAGAAATTAATATGCTTTTCAATTTGTTTGGACTTAATCTTGATTAAATTATCAGTTTTTTTGCTGTTTCTTCATAGGATATATTATGCCTTAAATATCATATGTGACATTGGATATGTTGTTGTTGTTGTACACAGCGAGAACCAAAACTTATGCTTTCTTTTGAGCTATGGCATGTTGTTTCATTCAGTTTTTTCTTGAGTTTTATGTTCATCATTTAGTCGTTAACTGTTATATCTGTATCTTGTCACAGAAAGTTGTTATTAAAGTAGATATACATGACGATAAAGAGAAAAGGAAGGCTTTGAAGGCAGTTTCGAGCCTATCAGGTTAATATTGTTTTACTTTTGTCTTTTCCAAAAAAAAAAAAAAAAAAGAAAAAAAGAAACATTGTTACTTTTCATTCTATTTGCACATAAGTACTATAAGTTTGGCTTAACTTACAAAACTAACCTTTTCCAAAAATATGTATAGGGATCGAGTCCTTAGCTATGGACATGAAAGACAGGAAAATGACATTGACCGGCAACATTGATCCTGTGGACGTTGTTGGAAAACTTAAAAAGTGGCACACCGAGATAGTCACCGTGGGACCTGCGAAAGAAGAAAAGAAGGACGATAAGAAAGACGATAAGAAAGATGGTAAGAAGGATGATAAGAAAGAGATGACGGACGAAGAAAAGAAGAAGGCTGCTGAAGCTGAAGCTGAAGCTATAAGAAAATGGGTAGAAGCTTATGGACGTTACAATCCGTACATGACCCAACAATACTGTGTTCATAGTGTTGAAGACTATCCTACTGGTTGTGTTATTAGCTGAGTGTACAAGACAATATGCAATCATGCATTAGATACTCATGTATATGTGGTTTGGCTTTGGGTTGATCATCAGTTTTCCTAGTTTATTTATATTGTATATTGACTATATATTATTCAAAGAATAATACATTTTGGGAAATTATAAAGTGCATTTTAGTAGGATCAATGGGTATATTATGCAACAATGCAAACAACAGTATCTATTAAAAAATTAAAAAAAATTACACACCTCACAACAACAGTTTATGGTTTGTTTAACTGTTATACTTTTTTTATGACTTGTATAGCCGGAAGGCCCACTAACCGAACGTCCATGACTGGAAGGACCAGAAGGATGACGCTACCTTTTCCTGATTTCACGGGATGTTATTTCCTTATGCTTGCGCCTGTCTGACACTTAGTTTAGGAGTAGCTCTATTCGTCATCCCTTAACAGTACCAGAACCATAAACGAACAATAACCGTGACAGTTATTGGGGTAGATAAATACCTCCGCAGATCTCGCATTTACTCGCATATGGTAGCATTTACTACACTTACACACACACATTTATTACCGCTAGCGTGTTTGTTACATCTATAGAGCCTATAGAGGTATCCGAAAGGCTTTGTTAAACTAAGACCGGAGGATAATTCAGACATTTCACCACTCGGAAAGAATTACTTCAACATTTTCTTTTCAAAAAAACTAACATGTAATGCATGTTACACACGGAATTACTGATAAAAATTTGAATGACTTACGCGAAATAATTACTAATTTGAATGGCTTAGCTACAAATAGAGAAGGTTAATCCGTTCATAAGAAAGATTCATGTGAGAACGTTAAATCTTGCGAGAACTAGAAAATTTACATTTGTTTTATAACATAAATCACGTGTGATTGAAAAAATCACACGAAAGAAATCATACGTGGGTTTTACACATGTGATATAATGGCCACTTTAAAAATCACAAGTGATTTTCGTAGTTCACTCGTTTTCCCAAGATTAAATGTTCTCAAATGAAAATAGAATGGCGCGACGCGGCGGCGACGATCGCTTCACGCCTTAAGCGAATAGCCGTTTTTTTACGCTTATAAGCATTTTGATAAGACACAAAAAAATATAAATATCTATATAGTTATATTATATTTAATATATACCGAGTTTAAAAAGACGTGACATAAGACGGTATAAGACGCGCGTGCCAAGAAGACGATCAACGCCACGCACATGCGCGCTTTCGCGCTTCTAGAACCATGTTTTTTTCCTTTAAAACAAATACTTTAACCAAAACAGAAACTGCTAGACGCTAATGATGGTTTACTACTAACTAGCTATTAATCAGTTAAACATAGATTAATTGAATTAGAAATTTTATATTAAGAACTATAAGATTTGAAATTATATGTGCAACATAAATAAAATGTTCAAAATACTATGAGATTCAAAGTTTAAATGGTTCAATTAATTTTCGATATCGATTTCTAAATTCGATTAGTGTCATAAACAATTAATCGAATACTAACATACCTTCACATTTGTGTTAAATCGATTACTTTCGAGGTGTGTCTCGAATGATTGTGTTGACTAATTTTATGAAAACGAAGATATATTTATTTAAAAAAAAAAAAAAAAAAAAAACTCGATTTTAATTTTCATAAAAGTTAACTCATGATGACATTTGTGCCTTATTTGGCAGATTTTTCTAATTAATCGGAGTTGAGCGATTTTTACCAATCGGATTAATAAGGTCTATTAAGCTAAAGTCAGACAGCTTAATCCCCACCTACATAAGCCCAATTAATCGACTACTTATACCAATTTTACAACACTGCTTTTAACATGCTAAAAGCCTAAAATTATCTTTTATATTGTGAAAATAGCTTTTACACCAAATTATTGTTAGACGTCAAGATATTTACTCACTTAATCTTACAACACCATACCATATTATAATGTAAGTTATAGAACAACACAAGTCAAGATATCAAGACTAAAGGGACCATTTAAAATTTTATAAAACAAAACAAGTCAAAATATCAAAAAGTACATCTTAATTAAAATAAGACTAAACTTTTGAAGCGACATTATTACTTCTAAAGTAACATAGAATTCATGTCGTGCTCGAAGATGTATATGGCTTTTTCAACACGTATTACAAAGGAATAAATAACTAAGGTCTTATTTTAAAACAAATATGAGCCTCAACAAACATTCATATTACCTTTTTGACAAAATACCCCGAGAGAGAATTAGTCAAATGAAATAAAGTTATTTTTACTAAGACTTTTACAATCGTACCCAAAGTGAGTGAAGTTATTTTTGGCCTTAGAATATATGTAACGTACGTGTCAATGGTGTCAAGGTGATGGTTACCATCATTTTTCATGTCAGCATCACATTATTCATCTTTTCATCATTTTAAATTTTTAATCTTGTAATAGTCATCATTACTCATCATTTACCTATAATCTACTAAACTCACACTTATACATACAATAAATACTTTCACAGATACCACACGTACACGCATAAACCAAAATTTCTCTCAATCGGTGGTAGGCACCACCTTTCTTCTCCATTTTGCCTGCTTAACGCGTGATCCAAATTAAAACCACATGTAATTTTCTAACCACGCATGATTTTGTCCTCTTAAGCTTATTCTTATATAAGGCATTTTGAGTACTTTTGGGCAAACCGTAATAGCAAAGTGTATAGAATATTGTACATCTTGAGTATTTTAAATTGTTGCCACTTGGGGCAAAGGACGTTTTTCTTTTAATTCTTTAAAATATTTAGCAATCTTATTATAGCAAAATATATAATATAATATAAGAAGGATTCACATTGGTCATACGATTTTGCATCTACGCGACTAAAGCTCGAGCGATCAACAAAATAACAACGACGATCCGATTAAACCGAGAAAACAAGAAGAAATTGATCTCGGTCCGGCCCGGTTCACCTGTTTTTACCGGTTCCGATGGTCCTCTCAGGTTCGTTTTCGGATGGCTTATATTGGCTAAATTAACCTCAGAATGACTCGGGTTCTATTGAACCGTTGGTCCGGTCCGGTCCAGCTTTTAAAATCATATATACAATCAACTTGTTTGCATATAAATTATATGAAAATTTATGTGTTTTATTAGTTTGATAATATGATAATAACACGTATTTTCATTTTAAAATCGCTTTAAAAATAACATTCATTAAAAGAGTTAAGGCAAATAATGTCTTACCTCAAATTTGGGCATTATTACTATAGATAATTAAATTAAGACTACGAACATATGTAATAGCTAATAATTTGCATACTTTTAAAATTTATTTGCACATTTAAGGTACAAGAATTGAAGTAAAATATTTAATCTTGTATAAATATTAATGTAAAAATAAGAGTTTTCTAATCAATTCACAAACGCTAAATCAATCCCCATATGTAATTGAGGTCCGTTTGGTATCAAGTAGTCAACTTTAGTATTAGGTTTTAAAGTATAAAAATATGTTTGGTAGAAAATCCAAGTCTAAAAATTGGGTTCAAGCCAAATAATAAGGTTTACTGTTGATGTAATTGAAAGGTTTAGAGCTAGAAGTCCTACATTTGTAGGCCCATCTTATTTCACAGCCACAATCATTTCACTTTTTTCTTTTTTATTGTTATTTTTTAATACAAAAATACAGTTTACAATATTTATACCAATTTTTAACATATATATTAATATAACTTATTATATTATTTCTTTCTCCACCTTTTCTCTCAACCCAAATATTTTCTTTCAACCCTATACCAAATCCTAAACCCATTTATAAACCAAACGGGCCCTGAGATGAGTATACTTCTCAGTTGTAACTATTGCACATATATAAAAGCATTAATGCAAGGTAAAAGATAAATAAATCAAAGATAGCATACAAAAATAATCAAAAGCTTAAAACATAATCTACACCAATAAGCTGCTTCACAATCTTCTTGGGCTTGAGTTACAAACTAAATCAGGCTACTTTTTCTTTGGGAACTCAAATTCCTCACTTTAAAGCCATGAACAGACTTATAGAGTTATAGGACAACAAATAGAAGTTAAGACTAGTATTTTGCGAAATTATCCCAAAAATCAACTTTAAGTTAGGTCATACGATGTCAACTTTGGAGTTGGTCCATCGATATCTAACTAATATTTAGTTTTTTCTATGAAGCTATTGGCAGTATAAAAAACATCCATTATTCATAGAATCTGATTTGTCTACGTTTGTGGTCAATTATGGTATTTAATTAGAGTATTAAAAACCAAAGGGCTTGTTTTCATAGACGGAACTTGAACATTTTTTCAAAAATAATTTATTTTAGGAGGGAAGATCGAGATTTGTTTAGAACCTAAATTAAATTACCCCTAAAACCTATAATACGTATACACCATGTCGCAAATTTTGTGTGTGTGGCCCCTGGTCTCTATGAAGGTTCGTCTTTGCTTGTTTCATAATAATCTTATTACATGTGTAGGTTTCCCGTACCAAACGATTGTTGGTTCAATTCGCTTAGAATAGTCGTTCCAAAAACAAAAATAAATTTGGAGTATTAGAGTTATAATGACTTATATAGTTATATCTTACCTTAGTTGTATACAAGCGAAACAAAAACAAATGAGTCACGCGTTAAACGAGCCTAACTTCAGTTTGTGTGATCTTGCTCCTCTTGTATCTCGACATCCTTAAAGGCTTTGTGGTCCTTGAGTACCTTAATGACGTATGTTCCGGCAATACAACTTGAGGGCAGGTTTATCAAGAACGAGCGCTTAAATAGCAATCAAACTTTCCAAGGAAAATTGACTAAGATAAAATCTATCTCCGTCCGTAAAGTTACTATATATAATTAGATATGGTTTATTCGACTTAGCATATGTAAATGGCTAATTATCATAGTATCTCCACTACCTACATATGTTATAAAAACTGACGACTACCCCTCTTTCTCTAGTTTAAATTCATCATATGTGTTCTTTCTGATCTATGAAGTTCGAAATTGTCAACTCATACATCTGAAAAAATACAAAACTTCGCATTTTAAACAATAGACGTTAGTCTCCTCCAACGCAAAATAGTTTTTCTTGTCTTCTTTCTCAGATGTTATAATCACAAATACATGATGCTTATCTGAAGTTTTATCTTATATCAACCAGCATATAAAAAGGGTATATATGGTTTTCTATATAATACCACGGGCCCAACCCATTTAAGTTGTAGTTGGTATAGGCCGACCCCATTTGTTAAAAGTCGACACACCAATATAATCATCCAGACAGGCTGTTTTATTCACAAACAATTTTTTTTTTTTTTTTTTTGAGTAAATCACATAGATTATTCAAAGTGATTTGGTGAAAAAAAAAAAAAAAAACAGATAAAATTATCCTTTGTCGATACTACTTGCATCAATAGTCTCTGACTGCAATGTTTGATTTCACATTAGGCTTTTCAAATATTTACTTAAATCCTACTTCTAGTCCCTTAAAATAGTCAAGGATTTATGCAATTTCGGTTTTTGGCCTTTGAACAGTTAAGAGTGGTGAACTAAAAGTGAAAACTGTACGATTTATGCAAAAGAGTATCGATGAGTGATGATTTCCATCATTGGAACAAGTATTACCGGGACGATATATTTATGTAAATCACTCTATTCTTGTCACTCTTTTTTGTTAATGATGTTTATATTTCCTGTAAACTAGATCGTGCTAGTTTGTAGTATTTGCCATTTGGTAATATTGATTTTTAACCTTTTTGATCTCTTAAAACTAAAACAATCAGGTTATGTGCAAGTAAATAACAACTCAACACACAGATTATGAAATATAATTTGTCTCAGTGAGTCAATTGTTTTAAGATTTTTATTTTAAGCTTGTTGTGGAACGAAAGCTATGAAAATGAGCATGTACGACTAGCTAGCTACTTTAGAAAGATTTTCCTGCTACAAACGTTGAACATGTGAAAATTGTAAAAATGCACACGTTAACTGTTGATTTCATATCTAGTAAGTAGGCCAAAACTAGTTATGTTCAACCAGACATATAATCATAAGCCAACTCTTTCCGAAATAGCTCAAGATGGTGATACATAACTGTCAAGAGCCAAAACAACATATAAAGCATGTTTAGAGACACGTTAACGTTGATAGCCGCTCGTCCAGAAAAAACAACATATAAAGCATGTTTAGAGACACGTTGATAGGCGCCGTCCAGAAAATCATAACTAAATATACTGTCCTTTGGTTTGTTTATGAACTAATTTTATTACGCACGCTCACCATCTAAGCCATAAGCGAGATGCGATTCAAATGGGAGGTGTTGTGGGTTGAACAATAAAAGTACTAAAACAAATAAAGCTTCTAAAAGGATACTTTAATTTATGTAACATCTTTGATGTTTGTATGATTATAAGAACAAACTTTGTGTTTGGTTGATAATAACAAATAAAAGTCCTTACATGTTTATATTTAGCTTTGTGCACATCCTTAGTTTGGATGATGCAGTCAAACTGTGCACACCATGTAAGATGCTTTTACCCATACTTTTCATGTTTTGTACAACATTTGTATTGCAATTTTTTTAATTTTTGTATGCGCAAAGGTTTGTCATAGAACAGAAGATGTGAAAACAAGCGTGTATGGCAAGCTACATTTGTAGGATTGTTCCCCAACAAATTCTGAACATATGGAGGATTGAGACCCGTTATTGTTGGTGACCCAGCGCAAGTAGTTATACCGGAAATTCCATCTTCAACCGAACAAGTAGACATGTGCGAATCATTTCACAAGTATCTTAGGTTGGTGATAGATAGTTGTCAAGAACAAAAAACATATACTGTATTTAGAGACATCTATCGGTTCATTAATGGTAACTGGTTTCCCTTAATAATTAAGTACAGCATGAATTATATCCTAATCTGTTGTTCTTTATTGATTTGAAACTTTGAACATTTCATATTATCATAAATCCTGTACAAGTGTTTCCTTTTGACCAAAACTTAATATGACAAGTTGAAAGGCTGTGAAGGCGACACTAATCTCTCTATTTATACTACAGTAGATGTTAAACTTAATCATATTTTGGAAATATTACAAGGACTTATTGTGTAATTTCTCTATTTTATGGTTTAAAGATGATTATGATTGTGAGGGGCTGGACTAGCATTTCTGGAAACTAAGGGACTGGAAGTGTCAAGATTGGAAAGCTGTTTGGTCAAGCTTTGGTCAGCCTATATAAAAATTGGAGTGGCTAAGGTTTTCTCATCTAACCCAAAACGCCTCTCCTATTGTTTTATCTCAACTCAAGTCATATTTTTAGTTTTTTTTTAGAAATGCAACAATATATTAGAACCCACAAAGGATAACAAACTACAAAAAGAAAGCATCCCACTCCAATTAATCAAACAAATTAAATGACAAAGGGAACCAAGAGTTCAACATGAAGAATACAAAGGACCAAACGTGTCCAAACAAAAACTAAATCCCAACACAGAAATGTCACAAGGGAAATTTACCATAAAAACTAACTTGACATACACTCACTTGCATCTCATGCCCGGAACCCTTGCGACTGATTGGGAGAAAGAGCGAAAGCGAGAAAGATGGATTGTTTGATGAATACTAGCTGACACAGTCACCTTTTCATGTCTCTTGATAGGAATCCACTTGCAAACTTTGATTAACTTCAATATTCTGATATGCAGTCCAACAATTGAGTGGAACATATAAGCCACTCAGAACCATGACAAAATTCTAATATTCCATTCCCATGTGATAGAATAGAACCACTAGAAAAACAAGGAGCAAACAAAGAAGGAACAAAAAACATATAGGACAACCGGACACAGCCAACTGCCATCCTACAATGCCCTTTTGAACCTTACTGTCAACTCAGTATCCACTCTTATCAAACTCACTGTACGAGCCAGGAATACATGCCGCACTAAATCAGTCCCATGAAAGATCATTACCAAACAACACTACCTGAAGCAACCTGATGTTGACTGTCCAATAGAGCTTTTGATGAAGAATCCCATAAATATCACGATACTGTAGCAGAACTATATTAATTAGATGTTAATGTAGCCGAATATTTCGAGGGTCCCGTAACCATTGTTGCCAATCACTCGATTTATATTTCTTTGATCTTCTCACTATCCATTCAAGCACTTGAGTTGAATGTCTTGAACTATCTTGTTAGTACTTGAAACTTTCTTACCGAACACACGAGCGCTCCTTTCCTTCCAAATGAAGTATCCGGATGTCCAAATTGTCGCCACATAATAAAGCTAGAGTGGAGGAACATTAATATTCCCACTATGAGAGAAAAGTTCACCAATAGTGAAAACGTTAACACTCCCTACATTCCACCAATTAAATAGTTTGGTCCACACACTCATTGCAAGGTCACACGTGACAAGGAAATGAGTACATGTTTCCACACTATCGTTACAACACGCGCACAATACCGAGTCTAAAACAATGCCACGTCTATCAAGTTCCACACAAACCAGTAGTCTTCCTTTAAGAGCTCTCCACATGAAGATGTTGACTTTCTTAGGCACGGACTTGTTCCAAAGCGTATCTTGACCACCACTATCCACATGAAGAATCTTCCTCGATCAAACTTATAAGACCTTTGACTTTGAACTCGCCACCTTCAACAAGCGTCCCACCTCCATTTATCCCTACAAGCATTGAAATAACCACATTCCGCAACACCTCAATTAAATTCTCATAATCCCTACAAACTCTACCCCTAATGGTTCTAATCCATTCCCAAGCCCAAACCCACTCGTTATCACCCAAATACCCTTATCCATCACACTATCCTCCTTTCTACTATCCACATGAAAAGTTTAGGAAACCTATCAAAAGCCTTCTACTATCCACCCATCTATCAACCCAAAACCTAATGTCCTTCCCATCCCCAACACCCCACATAACGAAGTAAATTCTAACCCCAACCCGTCCAACTTCACACCAATCTTCGCAATATCCCCCAAACCCCTCATCCCCTCGATAATTCCCCACCCCACCCGTAATTACCCGCTAAACCCCACACCCGCCATGAATACTTTTGATAACCTCACCCATAAGCCCTCACCCTCCTTCATAAATCTCACCACCATTTCCTAATAACGCCAAGTTTTTTGCCCTAAATGATCCAACGTTAAGCCCTCCCCAAAAGAAGCAAGTTTAGTATCCCATTCGACCCAAGAAAGTTTTTACCCTCCCCAATCCCACCCCAAAAATGTTTTTCTAATTCTCTCAAGAGTTTTTAGTACACTCAAAGGCACACGGAACATCGAGAAATAATACAATGGCAAGATACCGAGAACCGATTTTACCAATATTAGCCGACCCCCGAACGACATTGATTTAGCTTTCCACCCGGTCAACCAATTCTTGACTTTTTCAACACGGGTTTCCAAGAATATACCCGACTCATATTTTCACCAATTGGTAAGCCCAAATATATGAAGGGAAGTTCATTAATGTCACACCCCATCCAATTCGCCATTTCTCCCAATTCCTCATCATTAACACCTAAAACACATAATTTACTTTTTCCATAATTTACTCGTAATCCGGACACCTCTTCGAAACATCTAAGAATACACATAAGTGACTTCGCGTTCTCTTTGTTCCATTCTCCAAATAAAATGGTATAATCTGTATATTGTAAATGAGAGACCATGACATTATTCGACCCAACCTTAACTCCTCCAAAGATGCCCTTTTCAACCGCTTCATTCACAATAGCAATTAATCCTTCCGCTTCCAAAATAAATAAAAAAGGTAATAATGGGTCGCCTTGACGCACACCTCTCTCGATCCCGAACTCCTCCGATGGAGAACCGTTAACGAGAATGGATGTAGAAGATTAATTGAGACACGCCTCTACCCATTTGCACCATTTATCACCGAAACCCATCCTCTTCATAATGCTCATTAGAATTTCCAATTAATACTATCGTATGCTTTCTAAAATCCACTTTGAAGATTAGACTATTTTCCTTTGCTCATTTCGTAATACATTGTTTCATTTGCAATAAGAATCCAATCAAGAATGTATCTACCTTTAATAAAAGCGCTTTGACTTCCCCACCATGCACCCCACCACATGTTTCACCCTTTCCGCTAATACTTTTGTGATAACTTTATAATAACAACTTATAAGACTAATGGGACGAAAATTCCCCAAACCAATAGGATCTTTTACTTTTGGAATAATAGTTATAAACGAAGGGTTACAACCCTCGAGATCTTCATAAATTCCCGAACCACGAGACCGCCTCATCAAATCCGCCTTGATAATATTCCACATTTTCCTAATAAATTTGAAGTTAAACCGTCGGGTCTTGCTTTATCCCCCAGCGGATTGCTTCCCATATTTCTTTTTTGTCGAATGGCTTTTCAAGGATACGTGCATCTTCTGTTGAAATTTTTTCAATCCTATTACACCAAAATCTCGGCCTTGTCTTATTGCCTTCGGAGAATAAGGTTTTGTAGTGTCTAGCCATCTCCGCCTTTATTATCTTAGGATCTTCACACCATAATACATTAACCATGATTCCTCTTACATTACATTTATTATTCCTCCTCTTCACGCATGAATGAAAGAATTTTGAGTTTTCATCACCCTCGATATCCCACTTAATTCTAGATTTTTGACAAAGAATATTTATATAATCCCTCTCCTTAGCATCCCATTGCTTTCTTGCATCCAACCATGAATTCCTCTCATTTTCACTAAGTGCTCTCCTCTCCGCTTCAATTTCCCACCTCATAGCAACATTTTTTATTTCTTCAATTTTCTCCATTTGACCTCCGAACCTTCCTTTACTCCACATTTTAAGAGCCGCCTTAACATTCTTCATTTTGTCCCGAAACCTACAATCCGGCCGAATACTTGTAACCTCTTTCTTCCAAGCCTCCTCAACCACTTGAAGAAAGTCCACTTCCTCTAACCATACGTTGAAAACACGAAATGGCTTTGGACCAAAGTCCAATTCCACATCCTTTAAAACTATCGGACAATGATCCGATAATTTACGGTCCAAAGCTATGACCGAAAGATTACCCCATAAATTATTAAACTCATCATTTAATAAGAATCTATCTAACTTGCAAAATTTCAACCCATCGTCACTCATCCTTGTGAATTTCCTACCACCCATCGATTTTAACTAACCTTATATTATTTATGAAATTGTTAAAGTCTCTAGCTTCCTTCAAGTTCACTTGAGAATTAAGTCTATCGTCAGCACTTCTAACCACGTTTAGATCCCCAAATATGCACCAAGATCCTTGCCATCTTTCTATCAATCCTGATAAACTATCCCATAACGATACTTTTTGCAGAGTCACATGAGGCCCGTAAATACATACCAAGAATACCTCCTCGTCTTTCCCTTGCCATGAACCCCTCACTGCAATAAATCTTTCATCCCATATAGCCTCTTTACACGTAAATACCCTCGTATCCCATATGAGTAATATCCTACCTGATTATTCATTCCCTCTATTCACAGATTAAGATCTATGACTTTGTAATAGAACTTTCATCAAATAAATGAGTGAGTTACACCTGATTAACAGTAGTAACTAGTTTGATTGATTTGATTTTTTGCGATTAAACTGCTGAACTAAGATTCAACATATTAGAGTTAGTATTTGATTTCGTTTTTGTTCATGGTATCAGTGGAATGTAGATTCGCCTCTATATATCTTGATTTAGGAAATTAGGGTTTTTAAAGATTTGGGGCTTTGTATTTTCGAGGGTTATTTAGTCGATTTACATATTTTAATCGATAGTTCTTGGTTAGATTGTGGTCAATTGAATATTTCAAAGAAAACCCCGCTTTTTTTGCCAAATTAGGTGCGGAGTTTGTTAGACTCCATGGATCATTTTGAGCACTAGGAATAACAATAACAAAGACAATACGTAGCGAATTAAATAGAACAACAATGTTATTGTCACAAGGTTTTCATCATTATCATTCACCATACAAGCCTCAATACTATGTGATCAAGTGTAGTACTGTTACCTAACTATAACAAGAATCAAGTGATTCTTGAGGCTACAACCAAACCCTAGACGTCTACATTGTGTGTGCACACACTAAACCATACGACCCATCTCTTTATATAATAGAGATTTAGGGTTTACAAAGGATAAGCATAAGGAAACATAATACAATTAGGAAATTAAATATTCTTTAAGCATATTCTAGAATATTCAAAATTCTCCATCTTTTTGTAGTTTTTCTTCTTGTCACTTTAAGCCCTTTATGTTTCATTCTTGTTATTTTGTCTCTTCAAATCTTTAAATCCCAACAATCTTCCCCTGCTTGATAATGAAAAACAAACACGTTCTTGTACGAACTTCCTAGGCAAAGTAGAGAAGTTAAGATAATTAAACCTCGCCATGAATGAAACAAGCTTCCCTTAAGTCTTGATTTCCTTTGTTACATCTTCTCGCACGCACCATAACATCTCTTCCCTTTTGTTATCATCCAAAATAGGAATCGACAAAATTTGATTGGTCCCAACCGTCAAGTTATCTCACACAAGCTAGCCACTTGTGAATGGCTAACCGTAATAAACTTAAACCGCTCGAAACCAAATGCAATTAAGATCGAGGAATATAGTGGATTCCCCGGTCGTTAAGTCCCACGGAGGATGAATTGGTGTTAAACAACTTCAGATGTCGAATAATCACTAAGGATAGTGATCGTAAAGGATTTTGAAATATTTATACCTAAAGAAAAAATTTATAAATTACAGGGGCTTAAATGCAAATTAAAGGAAATTAAAAGTTAAAATATATTAAATAAACGCCACTATTTTTACAATAATGTTTTTGTGATTTATAAAATAAAATGACTTAAATAAACTATTTTAATTGAAATGTAAACCTAAATTACTTAAAACGTTACCTAAAATGAAAACGAGCGTTATTTATAAAATTATGCGAGTCAAAAAAACGTAAAATTTATGAAATAAAAGACCTATAGTGTAAAACAATTTTCTTACGTACTATATGATAAAAGAAAATTTTAGAAAAAGATTTATATTTTTAGACTTTTATATTTTTATTATGAATTAATTACTATTTTACACTAATTAAATGATTAAAAATACTAAAACTATTGAGAAAAATCTGAAACTTTTTTATAAAATACTTAATACTAATACAAGTCTAAGAAAATTATAAAAGAGGTTACAACTTATTTAGATAAGCTAGAAATAAGCTAACTTATGCGTATAAGCTAAAATGGAAAACAAGGCCTAAGTATTAAATTGTGCAAAGTAAAACCAAGACAAGACCCAAGGGCGACTGGCTATACAGGTACACACTATCTTCTTCAAGGGTGGGAGGTCTCAGGTTCGAGCCTGCCTCCCACCTTTTTGCAAAACATTTTTTTTTTCAATTTTTCTTTTACAAACTTATTAAGCACAAGTAAATAAGCAATTTTAAAACTACCACTTTTTCTAAAATGAGCCAATAATTCGCTTGAGCTTGAAAAGCTTAACAGCTGGCTTAAGTGAAGAAAAGATAATTTAAAAAAAGAAAAGCTATTCTAAAAGCTATAAGTCGTAAATATAAGTTGCAAAAGATAAAATAAACCAAATAAGGATGATTAAGGCAGGTTTATTTAAAAAAATGAGCTAAATAAGTCGCTTAGAGCTTATTGGCTCAAAAGAAGAAACAAAGGGGTCGTTTTACATAAGCTTATACAAGCTTATCCAAGCTTCTCAAAAGCTTCAAATTAACTAAGTTTACTCTACCAAGCTATAAAAACTTAAATAAGCAATAAATAAAAGGAAATAAGCACTATAGAAGCAATTTTAAGCCAATACACACCGAGTCATTGACTTTTGCACTAATATGGGACAAGAAACAAGCTAGATGCAAATTCTAGTAAACAAGCTAGAAATTGAAAACCAAAATCGAACTTTGAAATGGCTTGGTCGGCTTTCCAAAGAACTAAGTATCACAAGCTTTGTTGAATCTACGCACTTGATAGATCTTAAGCACTGGGAGATCGTTAGTGTTGCCTATGTAATCACAAGCAAACTAATGGAAGATCTCTACAACTCGTATTTTGTAGCGGAAAGTAAATACAAGTTATAATAACTAAGAACTCTTTGATCCTCTATGGATCTTTTGATTATAGAAACTCTATGTTTCAGATAGTTTACAAGACTTTAAAGACTTCTGAAAAACTTATCTATTTCATACTATCATGGTTTCTTATATAGGCAAGAAACCCTAATGAGCGTTTACAATGTACGCTCCTAATCCTATCATAGACCAAGCATGCATCTAGACAACCATGCAACTAATCATATTGTTTTGTTAATCATTTTGTTTATTACTGAGTAAGCTCTACATAATTCGGCGCCAACCTATCTGTTAATCCGGCGCTGACTTTTACTCTATACTGAGCTTATCTCCCACGGATTCACACTTTCAGCAGAAGAACACGATATTCATTAACACTTCTGAAGTGCGACTTCAGCAGAAACCATCCTTCTTCTGCAGAAACTCTTCGTAGATACTTGCGTAATCGATGAGTTTACCGTAATTCCCAACAATCCTCCCTAAACCGGAATTTGACTAGGTTAAGTTCCGCCTTGATAGATCGATAATGTTGTTGAGGATTGTTCCATTTACGAAAAATTTCCAAACCGGATCCTCCCATATCTTAAACACATGCAGCTATGAAAGTCCGTGTTCTTGAGGATCGCAAACAAAGATTCGTAAGAAGAACATCTCTATGATGACCGAATGTGAAACACCGGATCTTTGCAAAGAACATATGACATCATGTACATCAAAACATATAAGTTCAATACTATTCTCATCACTTCCTGTGTTAACTCCATGTGAGAGTGAATCATTGAAAGGAATGGGTTTGATGTCTCTTTACCAATAGCCATTACTACGGAGTAGCCACATGTTTGAGTTCGAAAACTATGGTACATTGATAACCATCTCGATTTATTGGCAAACCAAAGAACCATATAAACGGATTTGACTTGTCTTTACCGTAGCCGCTTGCTCGTGACTAGTCAATTTTAGAATTGGTGAATTGAGAACCAAATATGGAATCGGTGCCTTTACCACATGCCCTATGCATGTGGGCTAGCCAATTCTTGGATTCCAAAAGGAATAAACCATGGTGAATTGATGACCATACAACCCTCAAGAGCTAAGCATGGGTGGTCACGACCCTATGATTTTGAGCAAACCATTACAATATATCAATGACGAGTTGTGTCTTTACCAAAGTCGCACCCTTTGGACTAGCCATCTCTTTGACATACACAAGGTACATTAGGTGAGATAATAACCATCGAATTGGACAACAAACAAACTCCGCAAAGAGTTAGTTTTTTTTTTTTTTTTTTTTTTTTTTTTTTTTTAACTAATAACTAATTGAAAAATTAACACAAGAAAAGACAGTATATACATAACACATATAAAAGCAACAAAACAAAGTAGTGCGGGGTACCAAGTGTCCCGATATGGATGAGGATGAGGCCTATTGCAGCTTGTTGAAGTTGAGTCTTGATCAATCCCACCAATGTTAAAGCAAGATGTCTTTCATCGCCCACAGGATCCGGAGGAATTTCCAATTTCGACTTAGCATCTTTTCCATAAGTCTTTGGGCAAAGGATACTTTCTTTCGTAAAACATGCGACAAGTGATTCCACCCTTAGTCTCAAGCACATGCACACGAGGAGAGGATAGAATCTCCAGGATACAAGCTTCCACCGATGCGAGTTTTCCCAAATGGAATGTGCTTTGCTATTGGAATGTGAGAGTTGAACAGACTTGAAGATCTCCTGGTAAGAACATCCCAGAACCTTGTGGTTCCTTGTTGCAGTAATAGGTGGTAACACGAGTGAACAGAGAAAGTAAGTCTGCCCTGTCTACCAAGTGTAGAATTTCCTTTAGAAAGGTGAATTCCATTGAAGTGGAGTCCCTTCGATGAATGACATTCATCTCATCATCCTTCAATTTCCAATCTACCACCTCATCTGAATTTCCATCAGGAAAATCAGCAGCAGAGCCCTCAATAATGAAAGTTGAGTTATCAGCTTCAAGATCTACTGGAGATCTTTTGGCCATTCTCTTTGTCCTCCTACCAGGCATATAGATTTCCCCAGAGGGAGCATTTTCATCTTGAATATTTGTGGTAAGACTTGAAGAGGTAGAGGGAGACTTAGTTGGACCACGAAGTGCATTCATTCTGTGAATCATCCAGATTGCCCTTTTGTTTTTGTTTCTGAGATCGCCTTCCTTAATTTTAGAAGCTTCCGTGTGCTAATGATTGCCACTTATGAAGTGGGAGCTGATATATCAGATGCTTCAGGAGTATTGGAAGATGCTTCAGCAGATTGACCCTTGTCAGTATAAGAAGCAACTTCAGCAGATGCTTCAGTAGGAATGACTGGAGATGATTCCTTGGCTGGAGCATCATCAGACTTGAGTCTTTTGGCTTCTAGAGCAGCTTCATTCTTTGTAATCCTTCTCAAGTGTATAGAATGTGCTGAAGATGATGATTTGTCCTTCATGATCTGATTATATTTGTGATACAGACATGATCGGGAAAAGCCTTGACTTGTTTCATTGTTAAGCCGAGTTGTACATCGAGCATTGATTTTCACCACCATTCTTATTTCAACCTTTAGACGGAGGTTTCGCTTTGTCCTTCCGAGCTTTGATGGCCTCTTTTGTGCGATAGCTTCTTGCTTCCTTTGTCTTCCCCGAGCCATCATTCGCTCCACATAATTGTCACCGAGGAAATCTCCACCTAGTATAGTTTGAGCAAGAGAAGGTCTTGAAATGACTTGTCGAGTTAGAATATCCCAAAGTTTCAGCAGCATCAGACTCTCATTGCATCCAGCTTCTTCTTCTTCAGAGTTAAAGATGAGAAGTCCTCTGCTTCAAGTTGATGAGCCAATACATCACTTTCCTTTGACTTCTCAAACTCGCCCAATCATTGCTTGACCTAGTCTTTCCTCCTCACTTACTGTGTCCGGACCAAGCTCATCTTCGCTAAGTCAACTACGTGAACCTCGGAGATATACCCAAGTCAACATGTTGATGTAGATTATCAACCGGAGTGGTCAAGACAACAACATCGTGAAGATCTGGCGAAGGTGAAGGGCCCGACGGTTCTTGAATAGATGAAGATTGACCATGATCCAAGATGCATCCTCCATTTGCATCATCGAGATGCACTTTGTCTCGCATCGTGTTCCTTTGAAGCTTCGTAAGATACCTTATGAACATAAGATCTCTTTCTTCTTTTGTGAAGGATAGGTTTCTTCTTCTTAGGAGGCAGCAGCCTACTCATGAAGGATCATTAAGAGACACATCACCAACATATCCAGAGACCCAAACCGAGGTACTTCTTGTTCTTCATCGAAGAAACCACAAGCTTTCTTTTGAGCTCCCTTTGAGTTTGTCCTCTAAGTCCCCGACTTGATTCTCAGAGATTTTCAATCTTACTTCCAAGAGAAGACTTGGTCTCTGCAAGCTCCTTTTTCGCACTAGTGACCTCAAAGAAGATACCGCTGACAAGAGCATAGATGATGAGAGTGTAATGGGTCCTCACTCCACCAGCAGATTGCTCGTGGTGGGGGAGCTTCATTGGACCTTCAAGAAGAATATGGTCATGCTCAAAGTGAGGAAGATCTTCATTGAGAGGATCCCTAACAGACTTGGTGTGGGTAGTCTATTAAGATCGTGCTCATCATCGGTAATATGCGTGGTGATGGATCGGGACAAGGTGGTCGGTCGGGAGAAACATGAGTTGCTTCAATAGTTGATGAGGTCCTCATCAATGTTAACTAATGGATTACCATCGGTAGCAACAGTGAAGTAGGAGGAACATTAGCCACATTCTTCATCATCAGAAACTTCATTGCCTTGAGGCAACATGGTGCTAGCAAAGGATGATGTTCCCCGAAAGTTTGTTCTCATAGTTGCAAATAATTTAGCAGCTAAAGCACCTATGGATAGAAAGATTGGGCGGGGTAGTGGTGTCTAAAATCATTTGAAGAAACCTTGGGTACATTAAAATTTTCCTTTTCTTTTGAATATTTTCAACCAAGTTATCAAAAATATACTTAGAAAAATTGAAAGTTACCCTTGGGAAAGACACACAATACCATAGCCAGTTGAGTTGAGAACCGATCCCATCCTCCGGTCTTGTTGCTCATTCATTGAAGCAAGTGTGAACCAGAACCTCCACTTCGGCAAAGTTCCTTCTTTAGCCACATATCGCCCTTGTACCACGATAGCCAATAGCTCTTAGCCCATTAAGCACATCTTCCGATTAGAGTAAAATATTCCATCAAGATCTTCCAAGTGAAGCTTTCTCCGAATAAGGTCCTCTCGTCACTATGTGCTCGTTCGTCAATCACGTTTCTAATCTCTGTGTCATTCCTCTTCTCAACAGATTCCCAAAATTGAGTAACCAAAGATTCATATATCTCATTTGGAGAATGAGTTAGAGCATAACAAATTTTGGACCTTTCGTAAATTCCACCATTGGTTCGTATAATTCATATCCCTTGCCATTTCCGTAAATGCAACTTTGTTGTGATCATGTTTAAATTCAAGAGCCATGAGGAATATGGGTTTATAGGGTTTTGTTTCTTGAAATGGTGAGTGTTTGTGGATGTTTGTATAAGAGGGAATTGAGTTGATTTGAAGAGAGTGATGGTGGATTGATAGTTTTTGCCCAAATTATAGTCAAAGAAAAATTGACCGTTTGGTTGACTATTGCTGACGTGTATTGCTTCTTTGATCCAACCCAAAACAACACTTCCGCAGGAACACATGATCAATCTGCTGAAGTTATAACCTCAGCAGAATGCATCAAAGATAGGAATATCTTCGGTAAGTTTCTAGAATTACTGTGCCACCCACTTGCATTAAACTCATTGAACCTCGAACCCGTCTATAAAATGATCCCAATGTTACTCATCTCTTCATCAAGATCCCCAAATATTTACCACAAACCCTAGATGTAAAATAACCCCAATTAACCAAATTGCACCATGAATACCAAACACGAGATCATAGATCTCACATCCTCATCTTCATCATCCTCTTCATCATCATCAGTGGTGAAACAAACCCATGGCTATATTACTTTCCTCAACCCTATCCACGACCAAATAAATCGCCCTTTCTCCCTTCTTCGAAGATGACAAGTGTAGTGAATCCAAGTGAATCACGATGATTACGATGACTCCTATAAGGAGGAACATCTTACTCCCAACCTCCAAGACCTCGGTCTCAACAAAGACCTCGTGCCGGAATCCGCCACTCCCAAAGATAGAGAGGTGGTTCTTGGTCTCACCGCACCATCTTTTGGTGCATCAACACACATCGTATAGAAGAAGGGCTTATGGAGGGTGGATCGATTGCATTTTGTTGAAATGAATAGATGAAGCACAGACACGTTATTTTTCTCCATCATCCTGCGTGGTCATCGCCATCATCAATCGTTTGCATCAATCCATCCTTCCATTTTGGTCCTTAGCATCTTCATCGAGTTGGTCATGCATATCCAACCACCCCGCCAGACGGAATGGGTGGTTATGCAAGACCCTCTGGCAAAGCAAGATCTAACGCATATCCAACATTCACTTAGATTTCGAATGAAAGATATACACTAGATTAGGCTTAGCTTAAGTGTACAACTCGTATCTTGAAGATGCATATGTAGTAGGTTGACTTTATGTAAGTCGTAAGTCGTAACTGCTTCTTGAATGAATGAATGAACAATTTGACTTCAATTTCTTTTCTTCAAGATTATAACTTCGGTGGAATCAAATTGTATGCTTGAAGATTTTTGCTTTCGTGAAGAAACCAGCAACCATCTTTTAGCTATTTTGACCATATACCAATGTATCACACTTGATGAATTTGATCTTGTTCATGAGATAGACAAACTGCAATTCAGATAACTGCAAAACAGACACAAAAATACACAAGAACAACACAAAGACAAACAACTAAAGAATTATTAGACAGTTAGTGTTAGTAACGAGTTAATGAATAACAGAGGCAAACATGCAAAATAGAGAAAATTAAAAAGATAACATATATTAAATAAACGCTATCACTATAGGCAAAATGATGTTTTTACAAACCTAAAGAAAGAAGAAAATCTATGACACAAAAATATGCGAGTTTGCACAAATCCTCCCCACGAGGCATATGCCTCCCCGAGGCCTATGCCTCCCTTAAACTATGCGGTCAAGGGTTTAGCATTCCAATATTGACCACAAGGTGTTGAAACCTTGGTCCATCAAACGCTTTTGTTAATAGGTCCGCCACATTATCATCGGTATGGATTTTAGCCACTTTTATCAAATGTTTTCATATGCATCCCTTATAAAGTGGTACCCGATTTCAATGTGTTTTGTTCGATCGTGAAACACCGGATTTTTGACTATGCAGATGGTACTTTGATTATCTATATGAGTGGTAGTGTTCATGAAGTTGTACCCATAGTCCAAAGAATTGGTTTTGAATCCATAGGACCCGCTCACAAGAATTTGCAGCAGCCTACATACTCGCTTCAAGAGTTGAGGCGACCACAATGGTTTGTTTCTTGCATTGCCAAGAGATCAACCTTTGCCAAGAAATTGGCGACCTCCAGGTTAGGATCTTCTATCCGGTTTGCACCAAAGATAATCACCGCCACTATATGCTTCCAACTTGAAAGGAGACTCTTTTGGGTACCAAAGGCCTAAAGAGGTTGGCCTTTCGAGGTACTTAAAGATCTTCTTGACAAAGATTGAGATGGGAAGTAAGTGGAGTGACTTGATGTCGAGAACAAACACTCACAAAGAAACGTAATGTCGCCTTGAAGTCGTTAGATACATCAATGAACCAATCATGGACTGCATGTATGAACATTCACTGTAGATCTCGGTTCATTATTTGCTTTAGTCTTTGAGCTTCATAAGGTGTTGTGGCGCCCTAACACCTTCCATACCAAACTTCTTCAAAATGTCTCTCACATATTTATCTTGACAAATAAAGATGCCATCCTGTTTCACGAACTTGGAGACCCAAAAGAAAGTAAGCTCTCCCATAGCACTCATTTGAAATTCACCCTTCATTAGGTCCTCAAATTCCTACACTAAGCTTCGTTTGTGGAGCCAAAATAATGTCGTCCACATACACTTGCACCGAATGATGTCTCGAATAATTCTTCTTTAGGAATGAGTTTTATCAATAGCACCTCTCCTATAACCATGCTTCACAGGAATGATGAAAGCCTAGCATACCAAGCTCTTGGAGCCCTGATGTAAGCCATAAAGAGCTTTAACAACCTTGTAAACATGATTTGGGTGATCCGGGTCTTCAAATCCTTGGGTTGAGAGACATAGACCTCCTCTTCAATCTCACCATACGTAAAAGCACCTTTGACATCCATTTGATACACCATGAAACCCATGTAAGAAGCATATGCCAAGAAAATGCGAATTGCTTCAACTCTCGCAACAGGGCAAACACTTCATCATAATCAATCCTTCCTCTTGTCTCAAGCCTTGAGCTACTAATCTTGCTTTGTTTTTGATCACAACACCACGAGCATCTCTCTATTCTTCGAATCCACTTTGTCCCAATGGCATATTTGCCATCGTGAGTGGAACCAAAATCCAAACCTCATTGATTGTGAAATTGTTGCATTTCTTCTTGCATTGCTTCTAGCCACTTGAATCGTTAAGAGCTTGAGAAACACTTGTTGGTTCCACTTGAGAAAGAAAACAAGCAAGCAGACAATGTTTGAAGTCTCGTGTGATTGTCTCTTTGTCGGTTGGAGACATAAGAGAGAAAAGCAATCATCCAAATTGAGGACTTGTTATAGCCCTTCGAGTTCTAACAGGTGCCGTAAGATCACCTATGATGTTGGATTGAGGATGAGCAATGTTGATCCTCCGAGTAGCGAGCCAATGACTTCAATGGATGAATCAAGATTGGTGATTGTTGGTTCAAATTCAAAGATCATAAGAAGGTGAGGTGAAGATGCCACTTTGGGTTGATGATTTCCAAGATCGGAGGGTTTTGGAAAGCGTGTATGAGGTTCTCCAAAGTCCGAGGACACTGAGAAGGAATGATAGCTTTCAGCAGATTTGTGGATGATAGGTGTGACGAGTCAACTTCAAGCAGACACGTGGTTTCGCCGACTCCTTCATTAGCTACCCTCCATTTAGTTTCTCCGCTTCAAGCTTAGCGGCAAATTCTTGTGTCTCAAGCCTAGCAAGGTCCTCAAGATAATGAGAGTCATCTTCATCACTTTTATCAAGACTCTTTGGAAGTGGTACCGCAATATGGTTGGGGAGAAAGAAGGCACAAGTATAGGTTGCTCATCATCTTCAAACTCATTTTCGAGTCATCATCTAAGGGACTGCATTGTTAGTGGGAGAAGCTTGAGGACCCGCATTTTGGTTAGCCAAGTGTCTAGTGTAACCCAAGGAATCGCTTAAGTAGTCAAGATCAAAGGACCATGTATGACCTCGTCCTTGAACATTATGCTTATCTTCCAAAATCTCGTGTTCAACGTCTCTTCTATCTTCTTGGCTTGCATTGTACACCTCGATGCCTTACTATGAGCCGAATAAC
The DNA here is from genome assembly GCA_022545495.1 of Chrysanthemum lavandulifolium. NCBI lineage: Eukaryota > Viridiplantae > Streptophyta > Magnoliopsida > Asterales > Asteraceae > Chrysanthemum > Chrysanthemum lavandulifolium. The sequence goes on along the minus strand of CM040239.1, from coordinate 180,421,604 downwards.
CCACAATATAACCATCATCGACCTTCTCATCAAATTTTCCCAACGGATCACCGGTGTTCGAATGGTCATTGACAACCAAAAGGTTTTAGGTAGTGAATGACGTGAACCTTCCCAAAGAGAAGTTCATATGGTGTTTTGAGTTGTGGTCTTGTAATGGAGACCCTGTTTAGCACATAGCACGCCGTGTACAACAATTTTCATCCGTAACATAGTGGGTAGTTTAGAGTCCGTAGCATAGATCTTGCACCTCTATTAAGGTCCTATTCTTTCTTTCACCACCCCATTTTGTTGTGGGGTTCTTGGATTACTATAGTCCCTTTTATACCTTTTGACCCACGTAGTTCTATTAGAATAACATTTTGAACTCGTCCCATTATCACAATCGAATACCCTTGACCTTTTTGTTCAACTGATTTTCAACGAGTGATGAATTCAACAAGACTGAGATGTTTCATCTTTGGTTCCGAGAAAGAAAACCCAACAAAATCACTATACCCATCGGTGATTACCGTACGTAAGTACTTATGATCAATGCTTCTGACTTGAGTAGGACCAAATAGATCCATGTGGAGCAACTGAAGAGGTTCAGAAATGATGCTCATAGCATTGATAGCTTTGTAGGAGGCTCTGTGTTGTTTTCCTTTGTTGCAAGCAACACAATTATGATCATTGGTGAAAACTTTGGAGGGAAGACCTTCAACAAGACCCATTTTAGAAAGTTTGTTAATGGTCTTGAAATTCACATGAGCCATCCTCCTATGCCATTTAGTGGACTCATCAAGAGATGCTTTAGCCACCAAACAAGTGAGGTCACCACCGGTTGCACTTCATTAAGGTTGAATGTGTATAAATTGTGAGTTCGAGGAACTTTCGGTAATTGAAGTTTCTTCGGAGTTTGAAGTCTTTAGACAAAGACAAGACATTCATTCTTAGTGAAGAGAACTTTGTTCTTAGTGTCACGATTTGTGAAACAGAGAACAAGTTGAAATGTCAAGTTCCTTAACATAGTACACATTTTCAAAATCTAGATGAGGTGTCTTTATGGTGCCTTTCCCGTGATACTCCCATCACTTCCTCCAAAAGTCACATTGCCTCCTCCTTCTATAGGAACAAAGTTGTGCATCATATCTCTGCTTCCGGACATGCTCCGGAACAACCACTATCAACAATACCAATATTCTTATGCTTAAGGGATGATCCTACAAACAACAACAAAATATATACATATTGTTAGTGTAGAATGGAGGTTCAAGTCATTCTCGACTTGAACCTCGCCAGGGATCACGGTGTAGGACATGAAGAATTAGAGGATCCACCATTGTTCTTGGTCCTCCATTGATGATTGGGTCCTTGTTAGTCCAAGAACAACTCGAGGACTTCACAAGAAGGTTCTCCATATCCCATCCCAACATACATAGAGTCAACATATGTAGGCCAATAACCATGTTTAAAGTATGGGCTAGTTGGTTGCACATAAGGTCCAGTAATCGAACCTCTCCAATGAGAGTCGACTAGCCGCTGAGGGACATAAGGTGGAATATTAGCAACATTGGTCCACTTAGATCTATGTTTCTGGTGAGTAGCACATGCACCCAATCTTTGCTCATGAAAATCACAATCCTTAATTAAATGACATTTACTTCCACATACAAAACATGTCTTCTTCTTGGAAGATTTATTCAAATAGGGAGATGTTCGATTACATGAAGAAGTACTTAAATTGGAAACATTTAAGGAATTGTTTTTAACAGACTGATTATTCAAAGATTTAAAAGATAAGTCTTCAGAAGAAACTGTCTTGGAAATTGATTCTCAAGAAAGATCCGCTTGTAAGTAGGCGGGGTGCGAGGCTTGGGTGTTGGTTCGAGCTTGGAAGGTCGACTTCTCATTTGAATCACAGTTTTCATAGGAAGTAGACCCTTGATCCGATGAATTGTCACCGCTGAGCAAGAGACAAAGTCATTAGATGAGGTATCGTGGTCCGCAAGTCTTTGACTTTTGCCATATAGATGATGTGATCCATCAAAGTCAACAAAGTGATGGATAGGTCTGTGGGCATAAATTCACCTCTAATAGGACCAGGACAAGATGCATATTTCCTTCTTTACAAAGTTAGCTAACCTCACTTGGTGTGGATTTACGAGCATCATACCTAGCTTCTACTCCTACATATTTTTGAAAACCTAATCCTAAGCCGGAGGTTACCGATTGACCGGTATAGAGTTCTCTAGCCGATTATCACCGAAATTAACCATTCCTTATGCCTAGCTATTTCCTCACTAGTTTTTCTTTAAGCTCCGTGTTCTCGATCACGACTTCATTCTTTGCTTTTCGAGGCAGTTTAAGTAATTATTTGCAACTTCTAGATCAAACTGTAACACCTTTATCTTTTCTTCATAAGCTATTTGATTCTTTTGAAACCATACTTTTGTCTTTCTCGCTTTTTTAATGCTAGTTTATGAGCTTCATTATCAACATAGCATTCATCAAACTTAGGTTTCATAGCATCAAATTCTTCTTTAAGTTCATTGTATCTTATACTACAACCAAATATACGATTGTGTACCGAGATAGTCCCATCAAGGCAAACTGATCATGCCTTTCATCCAAGTACACCTTGCAAGCAATCCAAGCTTATCAAGATCATGAGCTTCCTCATTAACGAGTTCATGTGCGATCCAAATTGACCTGCTCATCCATGGTGAGAGAGTCAAGCTCCACTTCTATTGCTTCGCTAATAGGAAAGATAGTTAGCTCCATCTCCACTTTTCTGCCTTTGCATTCCTCGAGAAATGCCCCATCCGGTGGCAAGTGAAACACTTGACTTTCCTCCTATCAAAGCGAGTGGTTCCTTTCCTTGAAAGAAAACTTCCTCCCGACTTCTCTTCAAACCTTTTGATGTCCACCGACAAATGCCACCGCATTTTCGTTTCATTTCCTCCATTTCAAGAGGGTCCAACCGATCAAAGTCTTCATATGCAAGATACTGCTGAGTATCATAATCAGCAACAAACGAGTGAAGAACATCCTCCATCACACTAGTCCTAGTTTGAGAACATGGTGGAGTGGGACGAGGGTTATGTGGTGGAGTGGGAGTGCAAGATGATGGGAAGTAGTTGGAACTGGGAGATGATGGAAAGTAGTTGGAACTTGGAGCAGGTACCATCGTGTTGGAGTGAGATGTTCCAACAAAAGCTGCATGGCCAGAAGAAGATGTACGGTAGGGAGTCCTGACATCTGGTTCAAGAGTTCTGAGTCTGTTGTACAGCTCATCAAAGGTGAGCATGTCCAACCCACCTTTAGCCTTGAGGGCTATACTAACATGCAACCATGATGGCGGCAAGGATCGCAAGAACTTAGAGTTGCAATCATCATTATCCGGTTTAGCATTCAGCTGGTTCAGCTGACTCAAGATCCTATGGAACCTGTCGTATCCCTTGTGGATACCTTCTTCTTCGGAGATATTGAAGTCCTGAAACTGTTGTCTTAGCATGGACTTCCTCATTCTCTTTGATTCTTCATTTCCCCCGAACCTTGCTTTGAGAGCAATCCAAATATCTTTTGCATCATCCATATGGTGAAAATCACACGATGATCTTCCGGAATGGCTTGAGCGTAATAGTTTTTACTTTATGTTCTCTCTGCATGGCCAAGACCTCTTCAAAGAGCTTTGGGAGGAGCCATGATGAACTTCCCATCCCCGTCTGGAATCATTTTCTTGAGACTGCTCCTTTCTTTACTACCTCCCATGATTCCAATCAATATTGGAAATCCAATTTTCCATCTTCATAGTCCAAAGGTCATACTCTTCCTTTTCAAATAAGGAAATTTACCATTCTTGTTTGAGATACCGAAATGTTGCATGGAAGTGGTGTTGGTGTTTTTGTGTTGGTGACTTCATTTTCATTATCGGATCCGTGCATGGTGAATGAATGTTTGATTGTATGGGGGTGAGAATGGTTCTTAGTATCGTAGAGACTTTCCCGAGGCTCGATACCACTTGTTGAATCTATGCACCTTGATAGATCTTAAGCACTCGGAGATCGTTAGTGTTGCCTATGTAATCACAAGCAAACTAATGGAAGATCTCTACAACTCGTATTTTGTAGCGGAAAGTAAATACAAGTTATAATAACTAAGAACTCTTTGATCCTCTATGGATCTTTTGATTATAGAAACTCTATGTTTCGAGATAGTTTACAAGACTTTAAAGACTTCAAAAACTTATCTATTTCATACTATCATGGTTTCTTATATAGGCAAGAAACCCCAATGAGCGCTACAACGACGCTCCTAATCCTATCATAGACCAAGCATGCATCTAGACAACCATGCAACTAATCATATTGTTTTGTTAATCATTTTGTTTATTCTTGAGTAAGCTCTACATAATTCGGCCAACCTATCTGTTAATCCGCACGACGCTTACTCTATATCGAGCTTATCTCTCCCACGTGATTCACACTTTCAGAAGAACACGATATCTCGCTTAACACTTCATGAAGTGTGACTTCAGAGAAACCATCCTTCTTGGCGAAACTCTTCGGTAGATACTTGCGTAATCGGAGTTTACCGTAATTCCCAACAATTTTTTTTTTTTTTAGGAAAGATCTTTGAATATAAATGATGATACCCAACATAAATTGTTTATAAATTATAAACCATCCTTGTAACTAGAAAACTTGAAGGCTTTTGGGTGAATACATGCCACCCCAAGATATCCCACTAGATTCATAAAATTAACTTGGAAAAGAAAACACTAATAATGTTTGAGAGACTGAGCTGTTGCATGGAAGTGGTGTTGGTGTTGTTTGTGTTGGTGACTTCATTTTCATTATCGGATCCGGGCATGGTGAATGAATGTTTGATTGTATGGGGGTGAGAATGGTTCTTAGTATCGTAGAGACTTTCCGAGGCTCGATACCACTTGTTGAATCTATGCACTTGATAGATCTTAAGCACTCGGAGATCGTTAGTGTTGCCTATGTAATCACAAGCAAACTAATGGAAGATCTCTACAACTCGTATTTTGTAGCGGAAAGTAAATACAAGTTATAATAACTAAGAACTCTTTGATCCTCTATGGATCTTTTGATTATAGAAACTCTATGTTTCGGATAGTTTACAAGACTTTAAAGACTTCAAAACTTATCTATTTCATACTATCATGGTTTCTTATATAGGCAAGAAACCCTAATGAGCGCTTACAACGTCGCCCTAATCCTATCATAGACCAAGCATGCATCTAGACAACCATGCAACTAATCATATTGTTTTGTTAATCATTTTGTTTATTACTTGAGTAAGCTCTACATAATTCGCGCCAACCTATCTCGTTAATCCGCACGACGCTTACTCTATACTTGAGCTTATCTCTCTCACGGATTCACACTTTCAGCAAGAACACGATATCTCTTTAACACTTCTGCTGGTGTGACTTCAGCGAAACCATCCTTCTTCTAAAACTCTTGGTAGATACTTGCAGTAATCGAGTTTACCGTAATTCCCAACAATTTTTTTTTTCTTTTTAGGAAAGATCTTTGAATATAAATGATGATACCCAACATAAATTGTTTATAAATTATAAACCATCCTTGTAACTAGAAAACTTGAAGGCTTTTGGGTGAATACATGCCACCCCAAGATATCCCACTAGATTCATAAAATTAACTTGGAAAAGAAAACACTAATAATGTTTGAGAGATCCGAAATGCTGCATGGAAGTGGTGTTGGTGTTGTTTGTGTTGGTGACTTCATTTTCATTATCGGATCCGGGCATGGTGAATGAATGTTTGATTGTATGGGGTGAGAATGGTTCTTAGTATCGTAGAGACTTTCCCGAGGCTCGATACCACTTGTTGAATCTACGCACCTTGATAGATCTTAAGCACTCGGAGATCGTTAGTGTTGCCTATGTAATCACAAGCAAACTAATGGAAGATCTCTACAACTCGTATTTTGTAGCGGAAAGTAAATACAAGTTATAATAACTAAGAACTCTTTGATCCTCTATGGATCTTTTGATTATAGAAACTCTATGTTTCGAGATAGTTTACAAGACTTTAAAGACTTCGAAAACTTATCTATTTCATACTATCATGGTTTCTTATATAGGCAAGAAACCCAATGAGCGCCACAATGTACGCCCTAATCCTATCATAGACCAAGAATGCATCTAGACAACCATGCAACTAATCATATTGTTTTGTTAATCATTTTGTTTATTATCGAGTAAGCTCTACATAATTCGCCAACCTATCTCGTTAATCCGCTACCGACTTTTACTCTATACCGAGCTTATCTCTCCCACGCGATTCACACTTTCAAGAAGAACACGATATCTCTTTAACACTTCACGAAGTGTGACTTCAGCAGAAACCATCCTTCTTCAACAGAAAATTTTCGGTAGATACTTGCGTAATCAAGAGTTTACCGTAATTCCCAACAAGCTTTGACTAACCAACAAGCTTTTACAAGCTTGTGAAAATGACACCAAAAGCGTGCATAGGCACATATTTGAAAAAGGGTCTAAAGAAAGCTTAAAATAAGCAATGAATAAGTCGATTGAAAGTTAACTAATATTTTTCGATTTAGTTTTGCAAATTAAATTTTAATATCCTAGAAGCTTATAAACTAAATCTTAATATTAAACACACAAGAAAATTCTAAGTTTTATTCAAAACCGTATTGAAAAATTTGACTTTTTATTACACTAGAACTTTGACTTTTATGAACTTGTGATTGATTCTATGGACTTAATATGTTGTAATAAGCTATGATAGGATGAAATTAAGCTACTATATCAAGTTATAAGCTTATGTGATGAGATTTGTATTCTATAATCTTAACAGCTAACTATCTAGGTAGTTTTAAAGATGATTTTGACTTTTACAAAACAAGGACTAAGTTTTATGACTTAATCGAGCTATTTAATACTAAAGTGACTTAGAACAACAACGGATAACAACACATTGAGCCTCTAGCACAATTTTAACACCAAATCCAAACACCCTTAATGAAGGCGCTTTGAATCTTTAAACACTTAAACCGCTTTTAAACCAAGCAAGCTACTAATTAACTTTCATTAACTATATTAAGACAGATTTGAACTAGAATTAACAAGCTTAAAACACATAAACTAAAAATGCAAATTTTGAGAAATTTCTTACAAAATGAGTCCAAGCACCAAACCGAGAACTAATAACCGAGATCACATCCTATGGCTTTCCACAAAGCTCTAAACCAAAATGCAATTCAAAATCACTCGCATCACCAGACATCATGACCAAATCCATTTTGAGCTCTTCATTGACTTTCGTTGACTTTTATGGTTTTGTCTAAATTGAAACACTAATTCTAATACAAGCTCATGAAAAGCTATAACAAGTTTATCCGAGCTTATCGAAGGATAAAAGAGCTTTTGTAACTTATAATGAGTATAAATGACTTAGTACGAATTAACAAGAAACATGAAAACTTGAAATCTTATTAAACTTGGAATAAGTACAATACGTATGATATTTGACTTGAAACAAACTTAAAATTACATCGAAAGCTTAACTTTAAACTAAAACAAACATTTAAATAAGTTTTACACTAAAAAGTGGCCTAAAACATGCACCCCCTTATCACCGCTTTCTTTCTTCTTTATAGACATCCAAAAGCTTCCTTGTCGACATTAGATTAAATCCCACCTCAATCCAACCATTGAATCCATCCAAATTATCACATTCGCCCATTTGGCAATTTTATGGAAAAGTGGTAATAGCGTGTTTTTCTAATTAATGGGTCTTGGATGGATGTGGAGGTGTTAAGAGTTGTTAGACAGTGTTAGGGATGAGGTGTAAAGGTGAAGAGGTGGAAAAACCACCTCGGTTTTGGATTTCGTGCATGGAAGAGAAGGTGAACAGTTGTTCGTATTTTAGCGCTGTTGACTTTATTTGACCAAAGGTATAATAAGTGGGGTTCAAAAGGATAATGGCAGGGTCTTATGGGTTTGGTGGGGTTCAAAATACTAAAAGGGTCTATTTGGTAGTTTAACTACACAAGGACCATTCTTGTAATTCTGCCAAATTAAGGGACTGATCTTGACAAGTTTTCCAAAGTTATCACAAGGGCCTATCCTGCCAAATATGAATAGTACAAGGACCAATGATGATTATTTTCCATTTTTTAAATGTCCAAGGACCATTTTTGTCATTTTTAAAAGTTTAGGGACCAAAGTTGTAATTTTGCAATTTTAAATTTCAAGGACTTGTTTTGACAACTTCATGAATCTCTAAGGACTTAAAATGATTTTTACAAGTTTTGAATTACTGTGGACTAAATTTGACAACTTTTGAAACTTGGGGACTAAACGCCAATTATGCAAACTTGATACGTTTTCATCCGATTTTGGTATTTTTGCATTTGAAACACATAAAACACTTATTTGTGATATTTTTATCATTTTGATGCGTTTCTGAGTGTTTTCAGATGTTTTTAGCAGTCTAAATGGTACAAAAATGATGAGTATTTGCACACTCATCAGGAACATATGCAAATAAGATCTTGTCTACCACAAACCAATATCACACTGTTAATCCAATCCTTTAAAGCCTCAAAATACCCACCATGAATGTACACCAAAAAGCTTGCTAAAAATGAAATTAAGGCAATAAAAACTTGAACCAACAATAGTTATATTAACCAGCAGTAGCAAAAACCTTCCCCTTAAATGATGCATGTAAGATAGTTAAACATGTAATCATAATCTTCCCTCAAGCCAATATGTTAACCATCTTATGACCAAAAGCAATAGAATCAACCATAAAAGTCGTATTTAAAAACTAACCATCAATAACCACGAACACCATGTAGTACCAACCATATGAACATCCTAATTCTGCATTGGGTTTGTAGAATGACCATAATAATATTCGAGACCAAGCAGTAGTAATCTTTGAAGAGCAACATCAATATGATTGAACAATGGTAAAATACTCTAGCAGTAGTAACTACAAACTAGCAGTATCTACTTAAGGTCAGCAGTAGAAAGTATCGCGAATACCAAAGAACAGTAGTAACAAGTATATCAAAACGAGCATACCTCTTTAGCTCCCATTACTATGTTTCACGCAAGCACATGTATTCAAGAACACTTCAAATCCATCTTTCTAAAACTCCAAAACCGTAAATCCAAAATTTCACTTTGAGAACAAAATAGTAAAACCTCAAAAAATATCGTACCCTTGCTGCCCTCTTAACCAAACGAGCCATGTTGTCTTCAATTAGTAGGTCGACGTTGATAATATTGACTTATGATCAATTCACCAAGATTATTATATTAGAGACCCATGATCAATATAATGTATGTGAACTCCATCGTCCCACCATAAAATGAATTTGATGGTACTACTCTTGCTCAACAAATCTAATACTCCACTGACCAATAATACTCCACGAGAATTATGTTTTCCACTTGCACGAGGTTATTTACCTTGTAAAAGATGACAATTGAAGCTTCACCAATGTCGAACAAGTAACAACAGTTTCAAATAAAGCTAGCAGTAGGAAGTATTGACGAGCAGTAGGAACTTGCGTAACTAGCAGTAGTTAGTAACAAAGGTAGCAACACTATTAAACGCATCAGCAGTTACAAACTAACTAGCAGTAGATACGTAAATAACTAACAGTCGCATGCACGGACAACAGTAGTTACAACTTGAAAACAGTAGTAAACTAAGAGAGAGCAGTAGTATTCGAGTTCCAGCAGCAGATTAAAAAGCATAGCAGTAGTTACTTTCAAAAGTAGCAACAAATACGAATAAGTAGCAGCAGTTAGACAAAGACAGCAGTACTATCAAGCAAACGCAAACAGCATTAACACATCGTATCTGAATAAACTAGCAACAGTAATTACCCATGATAGCATTAAGTTTCAATGAACCTATCCTCCACCATGATGATCAAACTCCAACCAATCACGCATACATGTTCTATCCTCAAATCCAATCGATGAATAATAGGCCACAACCTTTAGTTATGAAGGTCATTATTAAAAGTTAATATATATAACCATGTATTTGAGCTTGTGAAGAACTGATTCAAGAGTATTATTAAAAGTGAATAGTACGAGGTGAATATCCTACTATGGACGAGGTTTGACTAAAGCTTCATATTAAAACTCAAATCACCGACCAATACAAGAGCACCAATGATATGATATACCACCGACCAAATTCATTTGATGGCACGAGGTGAATTAATAGAGTACAAGGATAAATTTATTACCTTTGTATTCATGATCATGAATTATCCAATAATCTGATTATATCCAATTGAGCAACTTCAATTTAATGCATTACACCGATCATATAAGGAATTTCCCAATTGAGTCATGAATGATTTTGGACCAATAGGAACATATTAGATTGACCAATCAGATTCAAATCAGTACCATAAATCAACTAATCATTAACTTGAAACACCATGCACCTCACGACAAAAATTATGAAGAACAAAACCCTAAAAATTCGAGAAAAATATTACCTCCCTCTGCAGCAGTTTTCGACACTGAGTAACTTTCAATTGAGAGCTCTAATTGAAGATCCCTCCAGTGAAAAGCTAGCTTGATATACTGAGAGTCTCCATAAACAATTACAGCCCGATCCAACGGTTAACAAAGAAGTTATCGCTGTTTGAAAACTGACCTGCAGAAACTTTACAAAAATTGAAAAACCAACTTCGAATTTTATTCTTCTTCATCGAAAAACCTTGCGAATCCCTAGGTAATGAGCCCCTTAACTCTGATACCAATTGTGGAGTTTTTTAGACTCCATGGATCGTTTTGAGCACTAGAAATAACAATAACAAAGACAATACGCAACGGATTAAATAGAACAACATTGTTATTGTCACAAGGTTTTCATCATTATCATTCACCAACAAGCCCCAATACTACGTGATAAAGTATAGTACGGCTACCTAACTATAACAAAAATCAAGTGATTTTTGAGGCTACAACCAAACCCTAGACGTTTACATTGTGTGTGCATACACTAAACCATACGCCTATCTCTTTATATAATATAGATTTAAGGTTTACAAAGGATAAACATAAGGAAACATAATACGCTTAGAAAACTAAATATTCTTTAAGCATATTCTAGAATCTTCAAAATTCTCAATATTTTTGTAGTTTCCTTTCTTGTCCCTTTAAGCCCTTCATGTTTCATTCTTCTTATTTTGTCTCTTCAAATCCCAACATTAGGCTTTTTAATTTTGTGGCTTTTGATTGCTTTGGGGTTTAGTAGTCGATTGTTTACCATGTGTGTATTCTGGTGGAGAGTTTGGAAGAATTGGTTGAAAATCCTAAACTTTAGGGTTGAGTTGATTGTTTTTGTCGTATTCTTGTTTCTTTGTAGATCAAAGTTCATTTTTGTGAGTCCTCTTTTGCTACCCTATTCTAAGTAGTAAGTTTGTAGACTTACTACATTCAAGTATCAATCTATGCATTTTTATTCATTTTGTGATTGCACTTTTCTGTGTTTCCGTAATGGCTTTTATGTTCATCATCACAATTTTAAGGAATATGAGCAATATGAAAAATTTGAAAGACATCACACTCTAATTCAAATAATTTATCAAAATTGGAAAGAGAAGTATCAGTGTAGTTGTCAACTTTTCCTTAATCAACTCGAAGATTTCTTCCGCCTCCTTAGTCCACTTGAACGAACCTTTCTTCAAACAATTTGTGATTTGTGCCACGATTCTACTAAAAATCCAAATGAACCTCCTATAGAGTAAAAATCTAAACCCTATAGAAAGTTTCTATTCCATGAAAGCTCCTAACTTCAGGCACAGTCTTTGGTGAAGACTAATCTCTAATCGCCTTAACCTTATCATCATCCACATAAATACCTTACGAACTAAAAACTTAACCTAGAAAAATAAGTTTTCCATTAACAAAAGTACACTTCTTTAGGTTTGCATACAAATATTTTTCCTCCAAAGGCCTTCAAAAAGCTCGTGGATGATCTAAGTTCTCCTTCTCCGCTCGGCTATAAATTAAAATGTCATCAAAATAAACCACAACAAACTTAACCATAAATGGCCTAATAAATTCAGTCATCAAATGCATAAAAGTAATTGGTGCATTAGACAACCCAAATGGCATGACAAGCCATTCATACAACCCATCCTTTGTCTTGAAAGCAGTCATCCACTCATCACCTAGTTTAATTCGAATTTGATGATAACCACTCCTCAAATCAATCTTGGAACACAACTTAGCACCTGAACATTGATCTAAAAAATCATCAAGACGTGAAATAGGAAAACGACATTTACCATAATCTTGTTGATAGCCCGACTATCAACATACATCCTCCAACTTTCGCCTTTCTTTAGGGTAAGAAGCACGGTGAACCTCTCAAGGACTAATGCTATCTTGAATGTTCCTCTTTCCAACAACTCTTTTACCTTCTAAATCAAAATATTCAACTCCTTAAGGCTCATTCGATAGTGAGGAAGATTAGGTAAACTTTCCTGAACTAGATTTGTTTGATGTCGAATATTCCTAAAAGGCGGTAAGGCATTAGAAGTTGTCATCCATGACAACCTTGTTAAACTCTTCAAGAACATGTTTAACAACTTTCAGATTGAATCCATCTTCAACTCCTTTACAAACCAATGCATAAAAATTCCGTCTCCTTTCTCTACTTGAAATTCCTTTGGTACCATAAGCTACCACTCTATTTAATAACATGCATATTAGATTTACCTCGGTATGTTGCATCTACATCATGTTTTCATGGTCATCCTAGCCATATGTGACATGCCGCCATATCCACTAATCTTACAAATTTCAATCATTTTTATAGCCAGTCCCTTCTTAATCCAACCAATTTGATAAGGATTAGGATGAGGCTCAGTTGGTAACTTGAAAGCATTAATTAAGGCCCAAGAAACCAAATTCTTTGCAAATCCCTTAATCAACAATAATAGAACAAACCTTCTCCTTAACTAAGCATTTAGTTTAAAAAATCTTGTTACGTTTTGAAGAATCACCAACCTTTGGTGAACAAAAAGTTTGTTGGATCACATAAGCTACTTGCGCCACTTCTCCTTGCACATCTTCAAGATATTCCAAAATTCCTCTTCAAGAATTGCATCATCTAAATATAATCCTTCTTCATCCTCATGTCGTGTATTAAGTACCACTTTGTGGACATACATTAGATCCATGACCAGTAATCCACACCTAAAAACTTGGAACCCATATGTTTAACATAATGAATTGAAGTTGTTGGTAGATTATCCTTTAGCTTCTTTACTCCAATTACACTAGCTTTTGAACTTGAGGTGGTAGTTGTAGGATGGGTGAGTTGGCTTTGATTGGGCCGACCCCTTGGTTAGCTAAAGTAGATGAAATCTCGGTTGAACTCTTGTACCCAAATACGAATTTAGTAACCATCCTTTCCACGCTCATAGCCAACTTTTGAGGTTGATCCACGATAAACGGTTACCAAACTCATTTTTCTTTAATTGATTGGTTTAATTCACTTATGTACCTAGCAACGGTTTGTTCCTCCATCTCTGAGCTTCTAATCTTAAAAATTCACTTATATATTCGGCCACGGTTGATGACATCAAATAACAACTAATTATAGCATCATTTATCCTGTTTATATTGCTTGTTTTATATTATTTTATATGAGAATTGATACTTAATCGCTTATTTGTGTATTTCTTAGTTATTATCAAGGAATTGGTGAACGTTAGTGAAAAGAATATGTTTTGGAGCTAAATTGGTGAAGTTAAAAATTCTACTAAATCGACATCAATACGCCACATCATTCTAGACGGATGCACCGTATACCAAGACTTAGACGAATTCAAGACCATTTTCGACTTTGATGCATACTCCGATTGATTCTACAATACCGTATATGAAACTTTGATCAACAAGAAGACCAAGCTCGCTTTAGTTCCAATACCAGACACTTATGTGATATGGCATATTCATGCCTGTAACACCCCCAAATCTCGGTACAATAGAAGACTTAATCAAGTTTCCAAGGTGTTACAATTGGATTGGTATCTCACACAAGTATAGCAAACAAGATAGTCATTTAACATTCAAAACCAATCCCAAATTTAAATATTCAAAACATTAATCCCAAAGTGTAAATATTAAGCCTTGACCATGCCTTAATAAAAATAGGTCCCCATAAATTATCAGAGTCGATTATGATCCTTGACCATGCCTCCTTGCCAAGCTTCCACAAAGACACGATCAAACATCACTTAATTACCCGAGAAATCATGCTAAAAGGTCACTAACACCGGTGAGTTCATCGGTTTAAATTCAAGTAAAAAGTAGTGGACCAGAGGAGTTAATTTGCTATGCGAGACCTAAGATAGATACACATCAAACACAAACAAATATCATATCCGATATCACAACGGGCCCCTAGCGACACTAGCCACCAGACAAAGTAGCAAAGTCTAGAACGATTGCTAACCTCGACTAGGTCGAGGTAGAAGTCTACTCTTAGCTAGGCAACGTGTTATAGCAATTGGATTTCTACCCTAGGCTAAGGCAACATCTACCGCCTACCACATCTATCTAAACAACAAGCACATAAGCAAATCAAAATAGTTTTAAAGGTCCAAAATAGTAGCATGATTCTTACCCCAATATAGTTAAAAACATAAATAAATGCGGGCTATGAAACTCACCTCAAGCAAGCAACACACAAATAAACACTAGCGAAGATAACAACTAATCACGTCACAACAACTATCGACTCGGCACAACCTATTAATGTAAACCAATTTTAATATATAATTCCCAAAATCAACGTTATCTACCCCAATGTATTCCCTTCGTTATTTCCAAAATGTCTTGTTTCACCGTTTAGTCCTAGTATTTGGTATCCTCATGTGGGTGTATCGACTCAATATGATGCCATGAATGCACTCAAACAACCAATATGTGACTCAATGCAACACGATGTGACATCTAAGCGATAAGCTCCATAGTCAAATAAGTTTCAGAATAAATAGTAGACCTTATCGAATTCGTCAATTCGATAAATTCAATTATTTATTCGTGTCGCTTATTATCCCATAAACCGGTCGCATCCTAACGAGTAATAAGGATAATTCACCCATTAATAACGTTATCCTACGTACATATCGGTCTCTTATTAGATTCGTCAACCTAATAAGTCCGCTACCCATGTGGATCGACGCTATTAATGTTAGGTCATCCAGAACCCATGCACACAACGTAAGTAAATAAATACTTGAAACTAGTATTAAATGCCCATAATTGACATATTTCATAAATGTGCACTCGAAACATTAATTACTTATTTATTAGAAAACTTTTCCATTTTAGTCGTTAGTTTCGCTTTAAAACAATAAATAACAAGGCAAGTCTTGTTATCGTTATTTTGGTATAAAAGCCTTTTTATTATTAATGTTTCATAGTTTATTAACATTTTCATATATATACATTTTGTCAAATTTCAATATTAGTTTCATATCGTTATTCGTTTCGAGTCCACAAGCACGAGTCATGACTTCTCGGCTTTTAATCAATCAATAGTCCAAACTATACTAAAGTCCATGTTACGGCGTTGTCGGGGTCAACTATTGACTAAAAAGTCAAAGTAACACCGACGTTGCTCAAAGTTGACAATTTATATATTAAGTCCAAATAAAAGTCATAATAGCGCAATTCAATCTCAAATCAACCCAAATCAATTTCGCCAACCAATCAACCAACCAAATATACCGAAACCAATGTTATGACCCTAATGGTCATGTCACGGTCACAGTTAAGACCACGTGAACCAAACAAGCTCTAGAAGCTTTTCGGCTCCACGTGTCTCATCCAAACGCCAACAACATGAACCCACGAGCTACCACAACGACTTGACCTGCACCCATGGTCCATGGGGCCACGACGCCACCATACGAAGACCATACGTGGGGTCTTATTGTACGTACACCCCAACTCTCACTTCCAAACACTCCCAAATCACTTCCACAACATCCAAACACAATCAATCAATCTCCAATCATTAACCAAACATCAAACCCATCATCTATTCCTAATCAAAACATAAAACTAGACCTAAAATGCAAAACCCAACAATATGATACACCACATGATACCAAATCACTAGCTACATGTTTATTTAAGTGTTAATTAGGTTTAATCCCATGTTTCACCCAAAAGCCCTAAAATTCACCATGTACGAGCCTATTATGACCCATACGTGGCTTCTCAAGGCTAAAACAAGCTTGACCCATGTTTCATTTACCTTTGTACAACCCAATCTATAAGTTTTAATGAAAACCCTAGAATTACTTAATCTTAATTTCAAGATTTGAGGTGTTAATGTAGGCTTTTGTGAGAGTTTTATATATGGATGGAAAGAGAAAGAGAGATCTACAAGATGGTGGTGGAGGTGTAATGTCACTCGATGAAAGTTGGCAGGAATTTGGCCGGAAAGGTGGCGGCAATGGTGGTGTTTTTAGGGTTAGGGTTTGTTGGAATCAATATGTAATAGGTTGCTTAATTAGGCTTTTATGTTAGTATTAATGGCAAGGCTTATGTAGAAAGCCCATAATCCTGGCCCAAGCTCATAAGGAAGGAAGGGAACTTGTAGTGTTGCCTAGTCCTTCCCTATAAATAATGTTGTAAACCTTTATTTGAAGGTTGGTTGTTCACTTAATACATTTTCCCACGCATAACATTTATCATATCATACGTGTTTGTGTATTGTGTGTTCATCCGCCTTCTCTTTATCTATACTCTTACATATTGATGCTTATGTTACAATATGGTGACCTAACAGGTTTTTAAGTTTGGAGGAGAGAGAGTAAAGAGAGAAAGTGATGATATGTGTGTTTTAGTGAGAGAAACAAATGGGTAGAATGAGGTAGGGATGGGTTTATATATTTTGGTCGGGGACCAAAATTAAAATGAGAGGGAGGGAGGGGCCGGCTAGAGGGAAAAAGGAGGGGCCGGGGTCGTCATTTTTCGTAAACTATCCCGTTTACCCATTCTCGAGCTCATATATTGTCCCACGATTGTCCCACGACGTTCATTTGACTTTCTATTATCGTTATTTATGTTTTTCCACGAGTTTTGACTATTTATTTGTAAATTTTCGAGTTACGGTCTAAAAGTTACATTATTTCTCGTTTTAGGCTTTTATAGTGCCAAATCGAATAGTGCCTATCAAAAGAGTTAAAACTCACACGATAACTCATCCAATAATTAAATAAATCATAAAACCAATAAACGATATAAAATCAAGTCATGATCGATGAAAATAGTGGTAAAGGCAAAGCTCGGTTTAGTTTAACTAATGCGGTTACCTAAAATAGACTCCCTAAATTGCCGCTTGTCACAATGCCCTAACTTCACAATACAATCCATGACGGAAAGACTCCAATACGTCGTATCCATGTGCAACGATACGCTGTATTGGATGGTGGTTGAAAATATTATGGAATATAATAATCTTGGACCCCACGCGAAGTTACCTCGATACGCCGCATCGGACAACCCGATACGCCGTATCAACCTGTATTCGAAGACTATAAATAGAAAACCTAGCATTCAGTTTTCGGAGAGCTTTTAATCACCAAGTACGATTTTCAGACGATTTTAGAAGATAAGAAGGTCCTGCTAGTGTTATCATTTCATAGGAAAACTATTGAAATCATTATACTGCTATAATCATTTGGATAACATAGTTTTTCTTTTGAACTCTACTTTAATCGCTCTAAATATGATATTGTGTATGATTTGGGATTATGAGCTAATACCTTTAGGTATTAGCCAAGTTTATGATAATTTAATGTTTTAATTTGTTTATATCGATTGTTTACTCTTTCGTTTCTTGTTGAGTATGTTTATCACTTGATACACGTTTATGCTTATGTTAATCTTTCCTTCAACTGCTTCTTGTTAATTGAGTTAATCCTACCGCACTATTAGTGTACATAGATGATGAACTTGAGTTCGGGAAAGATGCATATTACTTACCTTTATCACTAGATCAATAGTCTTATGACCATTAGGCTACTGTTATAAAGTTAGGGCATAAGTTTGTAATAAAGCACTCATAGTTTGCCTTAGTAATGATTTCGTAAGCCGGATAGACTATAATCAACAATGAAACGTTATTCGGGTTCGATTAATTGTGATGGATTAATCGCTTAGAAACCCCGAGTTTAGGGAGAAGTACCACCTTGCTTTCAATAGAAAAACACCAACGAATTTAGTACAATCGTTGCACACGTAGACAATTCTGGCATTTATTTGATTAACTTGGTTAATACGGTTTCCTTATTATCGAGCTTGACTTCTTCTTTATCATTTGTTTATCTGCTTGTATGTGTTATTAGTCTTATTTATCGCTTTATTAAACCAAAACTTATGTCAGTCTCTCAGGCTAAAAACTCCCCCTTTACATTAGTTTTAGTTTAATTAGGTTAACTTAGATAATCAAAATACTGATAGATTAAGCGTTAACGTCCACTTTTAGTGATCGACACCCTACTTATCAACGAACATACAATTGATCGGGCACACTGCACGTTAGTGTTAGTTAATAGGTAAAGTCAGAAAAATATAAATAGTAAAACTTGATACATATCTTACCTATACTAAATGACACATCAAGAGTTCTCTTAACTTGAACAAAATTATGATATTGTTGGTAAAAATTGTGTTTAATATCTTGGGGTAAAAACCTACCTTTGATCATTCGCTTCATTCTTGTCCATGTATCCACGGGATGCTTTCCTTTTCTCCTACAATTGTTTTGTTCGTTTTTCCACCAAGCTAAAGCCCCTTCATGTATAAGTCACAATCTTAACTTGCCCTCCTTCAAGAATATCCATGATGTCAAAGAACTTTTCAACCTTATATAACCAATCCAACACATATTCAATGTCAAGATTTCCAAGAAAAATTTGACTTTGACATGATACCATCGTTGCTCTCCCAAAGCCATGTTGACCTTCATTCATCCTATTCATAACCCTAGAAGCATTAGTTCTTCTCGTTAGTCCTCCAACAAGAATCTTATAGTACTCATCTCCTTCCTTATCTCAAGAGCCGATAAAATCATCATATCTTCAAACTTGTTTGTAAGATTAGTAACGATCATGAATGTCAAAGAATCCATCATTGTTAGGATGTAATCTACGATGACCATGATGGTTACCCTCATCATTTGAGTGGTTGACATCATCAACAATCGTGGATCGTAATTTATTGATAGTAGTGGACATGATCACGAATTTATATACAAGATAATTGATCGCACGATCCATGTATTCGATCGACCGTACCCCACTATCGGTACAAGTTTTGGAATCATCTTCATCCTTCTTCATCAGGATACCAACACACTTTGATGCCAACTGACATAGATTGAAAGCGTGAATAACCCGTTAAGGGTTGAGCAAAATCACATAGGATTTTAAAGACTTAAATTCAAAGTTTATTGATAATTCATTGTAATACAATGCTCCCAAGCCCTATATTTATAGGGAAGTAAACCTAAGGTAAAAAGTCACCTAATTAAAGTAAAGACCGACCTAACAATAAATAGTAAAATTTGGCATTTGAAGTTCTCTACGTAACAAGGTAAACTTGTATACGACGTAGCAACTAGGAAGTTAAAATTAATGTTATATGTAGTATGTATAATGTCTCATAGTTAGAGGGTTAAATATAACTTTAGTTCAAATTTAGGATGAGATGTCCACTGATGCATAACTTTATTTCATATTTAGGATGAGATGGTCATTGAGGGCATTATATGTGTACCATAATTATCTTCCGTCATGATAAGATTTTGTGTGTATCGTGTTCTTCAAGTCTAGTTTCACACTCGCCTTCGTTTACAACAATTGGTATCAAGAGCTTGGTTTGAAGTTTTAGAAGCTAGGTCAGATTTGTTAAAGGTTCTTGTTGATCTGTTTTGATAGCAAGGTACTGGACATCTAGGTTTTAGTGTTCAAGGTATCAATAGCAGAAGGTGTTTTTGTTCAAATCGGTTTTTTCGCAAAGTTGCTTTAAAGTATCGAGTTAGAGCTTAAAAAGGTGTTAAGGGTTTGCTTCTTGCTTACACCACAAGGTATACCATAGAAGGATTTTTGAAGGTTTCGGCTTTGTTCGGTTTCAAAGAAGGGATTAAAACTAATAATCTTCAAGGCTGTCAATTTTGCTAAGGGTCTTATTTGCAAAGGGTTTTAGACGACATGAATATACTTTAAAGGTTTCTTGTTTTACAGGTTTAAGAGATCAAGGTGTCGAGATTTGTAAAGAAAAATAAAAGGTTATTTGTTTTTATTTGTTTTTAATTTTTAAGGATCTTTTAAATCAAGAAGAAAACATCACAAGGTTAAGGTTGACGTGTTTCTCATCATATATATGTCAAAAGGTGGTGGGTCTCTTTAGTTTTCATTCATATTTAAATAGGAAAACCTTATTATACTTGTTCTCAATGGTGATTGATTTTGAAGAAAGAAAAAAAATATCCAAAAAATTTCAAGTTTTTATTTTAGAAAAGTAAAGTTTCAAGCTTTGAAGGGTTGTACATACGAGTATTTTGGTTAGTTCGGTGTTGTGTGGTTTGTATCACAAGTTTATTAGAATAAACAAAGGGTTAAGGAATGATGATGGGGACAAAGTCTTACATGGAGAAATCGATGGTTAGAATGACTTCGGGTTAAGGCAGGTAAGTATGACGGCTTTGCTGGAACAACAAGGATTAGCTGCAGCATTGGAGGATATCGTCATTCTAAAAAGGCTTATAACGCATTGATCGTGTGTTTGGGTGATCGAGTCCTACGGGAGATCAACAAAGAGACAACGTTTGTGGGAATTTGGAAAAAGTTAGAGACTTTATAGATGACAAGGTCTTTAGCTAATTGTTTGTACTTGAAGAAGAAGTTATGCACATTCAACATGCATCCGGGTAAGATTCAGTCTGAACATATTGGTAAGTTCCACAAGCTGGTAGGCGACTTAGCGTATATTGATACCGCTATATTAGATGAGGATCAGGCATTATTATTACTTACATCTTTACCATCGTCTTATGATAATTTCGTGAAGACTTTGCTATATGGTCGGGATACTTTGAAGCTAGAAAACGTGCTTACGACACTTAATTCTAGCGACCTTCAGAAGATGATAGAAGCAAAGGGTGATGGTGGTGAAGGGTTTTTTGTGAGGGAGAGATTGATAAAACTAATATGTGGCTAGGTAAAATTAGTGTGCGATGAAAGTCACAGGGTAGAAGCATCGATTCAAGTGTTATATGTCGCGTGAGGAGCATTTGAAGAGATATTTTCCCAAGTAGAATTCCAAGAAAACTCAAGATTTATCCAAGAGTGAAGACCACTTCGGTTTTGGAGTCGATGGTATTGTAGAACCTTAGAGAAGGGTTAAATACGGTCTTTTCAACTTATTTGAATTTAATGACTTCAAGTTTCCAAGAGTGTATAAGCGATATGCACAACACAACCACAACCACAATATAAAGAGAGTAAAGAGAGAGACATACACCATGATATATAGTGGTTTGGAATGGGGGTTTGTACCATCCGTATGTTCAATTACTTAATTCACGCGACACCGATACTATTCAATAAGTATAATCCTTATGGTAGATTACAACTTTACTCCACCGATATGCACAAATATCGTCACACTAAGAAGAGCTACTCCCAATAGTATTCCACCCTTGAAACACCCACAAGAATCTCGTGATTCGACTTAACCACTAAGACCACAGAGAACTTTCCCACAAAAGTATCAAATCCCGACTAGACCTTCACCCGATCTAGGCTTGACCACCAAAATACAAGAGTTTGTACACCCGTACAAATGATTATGAGTTTGTTTGTTTGAAATAACTTAACCTATCCTAAAGACTCGATTCTAGAAGAAATGTTATAGAGAAGAAGACCCTCGACACAATACACAAGAGAGGATTAAGTTCTTGTGTATCTCTCTTACGTAATTAAATGTTCTTTCAATAAATGATAAGAAGAGAAGTTATAACACAATAATATAGTAGACTTAATGGGTAGAGAGAAAACAAAGTAGAAAGAAATAATGTTTGGCAAGAGGTAAGAATGAAACTAGACAAGAGGGTGTATTTATGAAAAACCCAAGATAGGGAACAGCCTCTGGCGCGCTGGCTTGGCACGCTGACGCGTTAGCCTGGCGCGCAAAAGTCTATTTCGACTTTTTGCCATCTACAAATTCCCTGCTCTTGTTAAATCCCCAAGTGTACTTCACCTTTGACCTTTCTAATATCATTCCAACACTTAAAGTGGGATAAGGTCAACCAACTCAACTAACCAAGGATTAATTGAGTAAAAACATTTATGAAGTGGTAACTAGATAGTTAGAGGTTTAGTCCAATTTAAATAAGAAAGAAAAGAACCATTGGACATTAGATGTTGGGTTATATCTTAACTCCTCAATTTGAATTTCAAAATTCAAATTCAAAACCAGTGAGCGTGTGTTGTGAGAGGATTGAGTGTGCAAGTGAATGTTGTCATAGAATCACAAAATGAGTTGTAAAGTTGTTATTTGAATTTCAAATTCAAATAAGTTGGTGATTGTGAGAAGATCGAGTGTTAGACAAGTTAGGATGTGTAAGAGGGTGAGTTGGATTATTCAAG